>JAABOM020034998.1:0-55083 GCA_011800125.2 Solanum clarkiae
TAATAGTTGTGTCAGAGTTGGTAAGTGCCTTTATGTGCCAAGGAAGAATCTAGATTTCATGCCAAGTAATACGAAATGGAGTAGCCTTACATACCCCGTTGTACCACCTCGCCATTACCTCGAAATAACCTCCCTTTTCTCCAAATATTTATCTAAAATAGAGTAGGCAATAAGACTGGTATTGGCAGCTAAGTAATACTTCTTGGCAGTCCAATTTTATAAGAAGTAACATCCGGGTAGCAAGCTTATATTTAGTGACCTAAAGGCATTCTTTCAACCTTTCCACCTATAGTCGTACTTTCTAATAACCATTCCTATGCAAATGTAATATACAACTTGTTTTATACCCTTAATAGTCTTGCAATAGCTCACAAGGCATAACACACAATAATTCTACACAACACAGAAATAGGCGATATAACATTGCGTCGTCTCGCTACATTTCAATGTGAACAATCCCAAATCTATTTTAACTTCAACCAAACTATGTATAACATACTTACACGTACAATCATCCTTAAGATATTCCAAGAATAGTTCCAAAATAGATGGAGGTCGTGGAACAACAATTCCCAACTACCAGTCCACAAGTTCTTATTAAGAACACAAATATGATATCATACAAGAACTCACTCTTGCGGACTATAAATATGGTGCAACAGCCTATCTGCATCATTATAGAATAAAATTTCATTAACAATGACAACCTACCTTCAGAACCAAGCCACCCAGGAAGAGAAAAGCTCCGAAATAAACAAGAAAAGTGTACAAGAATCTTTGGAACACATGCTGTCCAACAATTTCAGCAAAGGTATAATCAGCCCAGTCTCTTGTTTTTCATGAAGAAACCTTCCCAAAATAAACAACTATAATCACTTACCTTTACTTTCAAGGTTGAGGGCCTCTTTAAGAACTCTAAAAGCTTTTTGTGGCTGCTTTACAAAGTCAAGAAAGAGTTGAGAGAAAACTTGGAAAAATAATCTAATTTTTCCAAGTTAAGTGACTTGAGTAAGCTGCTTATAAGCCCCTTTTAAAGGAGCGGTTGGACGACTTACTTTTCCATTATAAGCCTTAGTTCATCAACTGATTAATGTACCATTTTCCCCTTTTACTTGGGCCTGTAGGGGCTCTAAATTGATGGGCCTTTGTTGCTCTTTGTTTCCATTTCTCTTAGTTTATTTAGGCCTAAATTATCAAAGAAATTGTGATGTCTTTGGGCTCTTTTTATATCCTTCTTGGGATGAAAATACAGTCCATTTATGATGCTAAAACATGGGCTACAGTTACTCTATTAACACGGTCTTTATTCATAATCGGACTTGGACTAATTCGACGTCGGGCCTTGTCTCTGCCTAGCTAGCAAATTTAAGCTAAGCAAGTAGGTGACTCACCTGCTATCTTCCTAAGTCCTACAAGCACCTCATTTTTCTCATTTTATTTAAAGCCACGATCTCCTCAATTTGACTTAAAACTTATTTACACTCGACCCTCTTAAGTATTAGACGTACAATCACCCTCTAATTTGAGATTCAAGCACTTTTAAAAATAGACACTAATTTGACCAAGCCATATCATGTTTCATGTGCATAGGACTAGTATATGTAATGTGTGGGGTGTTACATGTTTATGGTAACAAGTTTATGGTGATTTTTGACATTCATGTTGAGATTTTTGAAAATGACATTTAAATGCATTTGTTGCATTCATTGGGCTGAAATTTTCATAATTACTTCTCTTACACATGTGTCACGACCCAAGTCTAGGGCCTAGACGTGACACGATGAATGAAAATTCGAAGGGACCCCAAAATAGCCTCATAGCATATCATACATACGTCATTGGTCGCGGAAGCAAAATAACATCAATAAGAGACATAAATGAGGATAAGGGACTAAGGGAAGTCTTTATAACCATAAAACATTCAAGAGTCAAGATCATAGCATAATTACATCAATTGTTCCAACAACATCTCCAACATAGATTGCGGGGGCCAAGTCAGTTTCCGGGTTCACCCTTATAGTACCAAATATTCAACATAAAGAGATGACAAAAGCAAGAGTAGCAAAGCTAGTGTCCCCGAACTTGAGGACATACCAAAAGCTTATCTTCAAGATGCCAAAACTAGCTACGTGGAGGATGATCATGAAGTTCTCTGATTCTTACATGGTAACATCATATAGGCATAGAGTATGTGTTAGTACATTTGAATAAATAAGTATGTGGGATGAAATGAAACAAGAGATACGCAACATACTTAAAATGCCTAATCATAATCAAGGGATAGGTATAATAACAAGATGGCACGCATGATCAATGTTTGAAGTAAAACATGCTTGCAAAACATATAACTTGAGAATATAGATTGCATTCGTAGAAAGAGACCATCATCATAAACCAAGCAAACTAGTACTTGGAATCCAAGACATATCACCCTCTTGGAAGGTGATTGAGGTATCTACCCCTCAATTCGTAGATTGGCATAACACCCCCCATCAAAGTGGCCAAGGTATATATCCCTCAACATGGTAGATGGGCATAGCACCCTCCATCAAAATGGACAAGGTATATACCCCTCAACATGGTCGATGGGCATAGCACCCCCCATCAAAGTGGTTGAGGCATATAACCCCCTCAACAAGGTGTGGCCAACTTGCAACACTATAGATACTTTTCATGAATTCAATACGTGCATGAAATCCCTTCCATACATACCATTTTTCCGCTTTCACTTGGGTCTTAAGGGGCTCCCAATTGATAGGCCTTTGCTGCCCATTTTCCCCCTTTCTCTTAGTTAGTTTGGGCGTACATTATCAAAGAAATTGTGATGTCTTTAGGGTCATTTTATATCCTTCTTGGGCTGAAAATATAGTCCATTTATGATGCTAAAACATGGGATAAAGTTACACCCTTAACACAGACTTTATTCATAATCAGACTTGGACAGATTCAACGTCGGGCCTCGTCTTCGCCTAGCTAGCAAATTTAAGCTAAGCAAGTAGGTGACTCACCTACTAGCTTCCTAAGTCATACAAGCACCTCACTTCTCTCACTTCATTAAAGGCCACGATCTCCTCGATTTGACTTAAAATTTGTACACGCTCGACCCTCTTAAGCGTTAGACGTAACATCACCCTCTAATTTTAGATTCAAGCACTTTTAAAAATAGGTGTTAATTTGACCAAGTAGTATAATGTTTCACGTGCATAGGACTAGTACATATAAGGTGTGGGGTGTTACATCCTTTCCCCCTTAGGAAAATGTCCTTGCATGTTGGGATAATTAGATAGTTTAACCAGGTTCAACACAATAAACGTTCAAATATACGTACCTATTAAGGCCCCCAATTCTTCATGTTGCACTTCCTCCTTAGGTTCAAATAAATGAGGTTATGTTGATTTCATTGCATCGTCAGCCTCCCATGTTATCTCTTTTACCAGCTGGTTTACTTTCACTGAAGCTATTTCTTTATTCCTTAGCTTCTTAACTTGATGATCTAGAATAGTAACAGGTACTTCTTCATAGGTGAGATCTTCTATAACCTATACATCTTTAATACAAGTGATATGAGATGCATTACCCATGCATTTTCGAAGCATTGAGACATGGAAAACTGGATGAACCACTGAAAGCTCTTGGGGTAGCTATAATTCATATGCAACCTTCCCAAACTTCTTAATAGTTTTATATGGCCCTATGTAATGTGGGCTCAATTTTCCTTTCTTACCAAACCTCATAACTCCTTTCATTAGAGACACCTTTAAAAATACCTAATCCCCTACTGAGAATTCCAGTCCTTTCCTCCTAGCATCCGCATATGATTTGTGATGACTTTGGGTTGTTTCTAGCCGTTGTTGCATTACCCACACTTTTTCCATGGCTTGTTGTACTAGATCTGGCCCAAGAAAGGTGGTTTCACCCACTATAAACCATCCAATTGGTGACCTACATTTCCTTACATATAAAGCTTCATAAGGTGCCATCTTGATACTCGAGTGGTAGCTATTATTATACGCAAATTCAATAAGTGGCAAATGATCCACCCAACTACCTTTAAAGTCCAATGCACAAGCTCACAACATATATTCAAGTATTTAAATAGTGCGCTCAGCTTGACCGTCTATCTGAGGGTAGAATGTTGTACTCAAATTCACTTCTGTCCCTGAACTCCTTTAGAAGGACTTCCAAAACTTTGCAGTGAATTAAGCCCTCCGATCAGATATAATAGAGATTGGGACCCCATGTAGTCTGACTATCTCTTTGAGGTATAGCTTAGCATACTCTTCAGCTGTATAATCACTCTTAACTGGCAGAAGTGTGCTGACTTTGTGAGTCTATCAACTATTGCCCATATAGAGTTAAACTTCTGAAATGAGCGAGGCAACCTTGTTACAAAATCCATATTAATCATATCCCACTTCCATGTTAGAATCCCTATACATTGCACATAACCTCCTGGCTTTTGGTGCTCTACTGTGACTTGTTGGCAATTTAGACACTGAGCCACAAATTTTGCAAGGTCCTTTTTCATGCCTCCCTACCAAAACATCCCCTTCAGGTAATGATAAATCTTAGCTGATCTTGGATGGATAGAATATCGAGAATGATGGCCTTCTTCCATTATCCTCTTTCTTAGTCTATTAATATCAAGCACACAAAATCTATTTTGGCAATACAGTACTCCATTTTGTGTAAGTTCAAAGCCCTTCATCGTACCTTGACTCACTTTTTCCTTAAGCTGTCATAGAACAGGATCCTCAAACTATTTTTCCCTTACCTCCATTACTAATGAAGATGCTGCTGCATTATATACAATAACCCCTTCCTTTGGAGTTTTAAGAAGGAAAATGCCCAAACTAGCTAGTTGACGTAGATCCTTAGCAATGCCTTGACTTACCATGGCCTGATCACTAGTATTCATGATTGCCTTATGACTTAGAGCATCAGCTACCACATTTGCCTTCCTCGGATGGTATAGTATATAAACATCATAATCCTTTATTAGCTCTAGCCATCTCCACTGTCTTAAATTTAGGTCTCTTTGCTTAAAGACTCTTATGATCAATATATATGCCAACGTGAACTCTACACAAATATTGGCACCATATTTTCAGAGCAAACACAACCGCTGCTAGCTCAAGATCATGTGTTGGATAGTTTTTCTCATGAGGCATGAGCAATTACCCTACCATGCTGTGTCATTGCACACCCTAAGCCAACTCCTGAAGCATTACAATACACAACATACCCTTAGTGCCTTCTGGAAGTATTAGAACAGGTGCAGATATTAGTCTGCTTTTTAACTCTTGGAAGCTCCTTTCACATGCATCATTCCATTGGAACTTGGTTGCTTTATGTGTTAACTTTGTCAGGGGTGCAGAAATAGAAGAAAAACATTCAACAAACCTTCTGTAATAACCTTCCAACCCTAGGAAGCTCCGAACTTCCGTGGGTGTTGTTGGCCTTGGCCAATCTTTCACAGCCTCTATCTTTTGTGGATCAACCATTATTCCCTCATTGGACACAATATGACCCAAGAATGCCACTGATCTTAGCCAAAATTCACATTTAGAAAACTTGGCAAATAACTTTCGATTACGAAGAACTTGTAACACCTGTGGCAAGTGATTTGCATGGTCCTCTTCTAATCTTGAATATAACAAAATGTCATCTATAAATATTATCACAAACGCATCCAAGAATGGCTTAAATACCCTATTCGTCAGATCCATAAAAACTACTGGTGCATTCGTTAGTCCAAATGACATAACAAGAAATTCAAAGTGACCATAACGTGTTCTGAAAGCTATTCTGGGTATATCTTTCTCCTTCACCCTCATGTGGTGATAATCTGATCTCAAATCAATTTTTGAAAAGCATTTGGCACCCTGTAACTGATCAAACAAATCATCAATCCTGGGGAGGGGGTATTTGCTCTTAATTGTCACCCTATTCAATTGTCGATAATTAATTCACATTCTTAAGGAGCCATCCTTTTTACGTACAAATAATGCTGGTGCACCCCAATGGGACACACTAGGTCTTATAAAACCCTTCTCGAATAAGCCTTTTAACTATTCTTTTAATTCACGCAATTTTGTCAGGGCCATTTCATATGAAGGGATGGAGATAGGCTGAGTGCCTGGAAGTAAGTCAATACCAAAATCTACTTCTCGTTCTGGAGGTAAGCCCAGAAGTTCTTTAGGAACACATCATCGAATTCATTCACTACTGGAACTGATTGAAGAGTTGGCAATTCTGCTACCATATCCCTTACTCTAACTAAATGACTTATATACCCCTTAGGTATCATCTTTCTTACCTTAAAATAAGAGATAAATTTACCCTTTGGTGCCCCAATATTTCCTTCCATTCAAGAGCTTCCTCTTTTGGAAAGTGGAAGTACTTAGTTCGACAATCCACGGTGGCATAGCAAGAAGATAACCAATCCATACCTATTATAACATCAACTTCTACCCTTTCTAGCTCAATAAGGTTAGCCAATGTGTTACAGTCACAAAAAGTTACTACACAGTCATAATAAATCATTCTAGCCATAATAGATTCACCGGTTGGTGTGGATTCTTCAAATGGTTTGTTCAATAATTTGGATGTTCTCTTAAGCTTTCTAGTAACTAATGGGGTAATGTATGATAGTGGTAGAACCAGGGTCATTTAATGCATATACATTATGTGAAAAGATGGACAACGTACTTATGACCACATCGGGTGAAGCTTTCAAATTTTGCCGTCTCCCCAGAGCATAAGTGCGATTCTGGACTCTGCTGAGCTAGCTACCCCTCTTACACCTCTACCACAACCCATAGGTTATTGTTGACCCCTACCTAATGGATGAACTGACGATGATGATGCAACAACTGACCCAATAGATTATGCTATATCACCCATATGCCTCCTCGAGCAATCTCTCATCATATGCCCTAGCGCACCACACCAATAACAAGCATCTGTTGCAACATGACATTACCTGAATGACTTTTTCCACACTATTTACAAGGCTGCCTAATGAGTCACTTGCTGACCTGCTGAATATCCTATTGTCCATGCACCTTGTCCCTCACCTCGTTGACCAAATTGATTACTTCTAGAACCTTGAAGTTATGGTGGAGCACTGGCTGCAGAGTAAGGGGATGATGGCCTAGGATGTCTATTAGAAAACCAAGGACTAAGCTCACCTTGAGATGGTGTAAACTACCCTGTAAAGCTGGCCCTCTTGGATTTCCCCCTTTCTAACTCTTGTTCCTGTCTCATTTGCCTTTGATCCTCTTGTTTCTGTGCGAAAGCTTGCATCCTTGTTATATCCCTGTCTTTATTCAAGGAAGCCATGGTACAGTATCTAAACAGATACGAATCCAATCTATCAACATGGCGATGAACTCTATCTGCCATAGTAGCAACTATATTAGAAGCATACCTGGCCAGGGAATTAAATTGAAGGCTATACTCCCTCACAATAATATTCCTTTAGTGGAGGTTCAAGAACTGATCTGCATGGGCCTCTCAGATCTCTAATGGCAAGTATGGTCAAGAAATGCCTCTTTGAACTCTTTCTAGGTAGTTGGAGGTGCATCTATATCCTTAGATTGCTTCCAAGATTCATACCACAATATAGCCACACCCTTCAACCTATATGCCGCTAACTCGACAACTTCTGTACCACTCACATGCATAGCAACTAAAGTGCGTTGAATCTGGTCAATAAAGTCTTGTGGATCTTTATTAGGATTTGAGCCAATGCAGGATGGAGGGTCCAAATTAAGGAAGTCATGTATCATTGTGCTAGCTGCCCTATTCGCACCATCTGCACCTATCACTGGACCTTCATGTCTTTGACCTTGGCCGGCAACTATACGAGTCAATAGTAGGACTGCATTTCTTAGATCGTGCATGGTAGTATCGATAGATGGTTTTGGGGGAATTTCACTACTTCCTGGTTCATTAGGAGCTGGAGGAGTTGGAGATGTCTGTGACAGAGACTCATCTTGAGCCTCATTTCATTGTCTCACCCGACTGGTTATACCGACCACCACTTCTATTTCCTTCCCTTTACCTTTGTTTCTCCTGGTTTCTGGCATACTTGCTGTACAAAATCATTTAGGAGTTAGACACAGTCCACCTATTACACTTAGCTTTATGACACAATCTAAAGAATGAAAAGAAAGTGACAACTCTAAAATGCCACATAGCCTCCTACTTATAAATTTGGTGCACAATACATCGATAAACAAGACTCTACATAGACACAGCTTTGTAGACTCCCTAAGATGATCCGCTTTGATACCACTTCTGTCACGCCCAAAGTCCAATTAAGGCGGATTGACACCCATTGCCGATAAGGCTTGAGAGAACCAACCTATATCCACGTACTTTCCAATTATATTATAAGGGGTTTTTATATTCAACATGATTTCAAGAAAGTAAACAATAATAACAAGCAAAAAGGAATTGCATATCACTAGGCCGTTGGGGCCACATTGTCTAAAATACAAGATGTGACCGTACTTTAATTTACATAGTCGACAAAGCCTCTAGATAAGAAAAAGTATTTGATAAGGGTCAGGACAGGACCACCTCGACTAACTATACAATTCAAAAATATAAGCTTTAGAAACACAAAGCTCCGAAGCAACCTAGAGATTGGTAAAAACACTTGAATATCCTGTACTCCTACTGGGGAGAGCTACTAGCACCTGTACCTGCAGTACGAAACGTAGATCCCCCATAAGGGACGTCAGTATGAGATAATGTATTGAATATGTAAGCCGGGAAATACCGTATATGAAGTAACAACTCAAATGAAACTATACACTAGGATAAGAGACCACGTTTAGTTATACTATGGGATCATGTACTTTATGTTCTTTTTATTACTTTACTGTATAATCTGTCCACAACATGTAATATAAATGACCAGCTGATCAGTAGTAAATCTATATCGGGATCGACCCTAGCTAGGCTTTTCCTTTCATCCCTTGGGCTACCCCCATGATAGGATCGACCCTAGCTAGGTGATTCTTCCACCCCTCGAGTTACCACCGATCAATAAGAAATATACTTTACCTTTCAATTACCTTTGAGATGATTCTTTTGGTGGTCACAATATTTGAGCTATAGGACTATAGATGTAGCATGTGACATGTAAATAATCATACAGGACAATATGACAAATAAAAGAGTACGTTACACAAATAATAAAATACATATGAGATGAAACAACTTGTGAACTTTATTTAGCAACAAGAATCCATGTAACTTGTAATCCACGTATGTATGCAGATTTGAAGGTGACTATGTATGGGAGAATATGAGCATGTAAAAGAGTGGAGAAGCATTTAATAGTTGTGTCGGAGTTGGTAAGTGCCTTTATGTGCCAAAGAAGAATTTAGATTTCATGCCAAGTAATACGAAATCGAGTAGCCTTACATACCTCGTTGTACAACCTCGCTATTACCTCAAAATAATCTCCCTTTCGTCCAAATATTTATCTACAATAGAGTAGGCAATAAGACTGGTATTAGTAGCTAAGTAACACTTCTTGGCAGTCTAATCTTATAAAAGAAATATCCTGGCAACAAGCTTGTATTTAGTGACCTAAAGGCATTCTTTCAAACTTTCCACTTATAGGCGTTTTCTAATAACCATTCTTATGAAACTGTAATATACAACTTATTTTATACCCTTAAAGTCTTACAACAACTCACAAGACACAATACGTAACAATTCTACACAACACACAAGTAGGTGACATAACATTACGTTATCTCGCTACATTTCGATGTCAACAATTCCAAATCTGTTTTAACTTCAATCAAACTGCGTATAACATATTTACATGTACAATCATCCTTAAAAAAGTCCAAAAATAGTTCCAAAATGGATGGAGGTAATGGAACACCAATTCCCAACTACCAGCCCACAAGTTCGTACTAAGAACACAATTATGATATCATATAAGAACTCACTCATGCGGACTGTAAATATGGTGCAACAACCTTTCTACATCATTGCTGAACCAAAAATTATGAAGAATGGAAACCCCCTTCACAGCCAAGCCACCCAAGAAGAGAAAAACTCTGAAATAAACAAGAAAAGTGCACAAGAATCTTTGGAACACATGCTGTCCAACAATTTGAGCAAAGGTATAATCAACCCAGTCTCTTGTTTTTCATGAGGGACTCCTTAATACCCTAAAAGCTTAATACAACTATAATCACTTACCTTTACCTTCAAGGTTGAGGGCCTCCTTAAAAACCCTAAAAGCTTCTTGTGGCTGCTTTACAAAGTCAAGAAAGAGTTGATAGAAAACTTGGAAAAACAATCTGATTTTTGTCCAAGTTAAGTGACTTGATTAAGCTGCTTATAAGCCTCTTTTAAAGGAGCACTTTGCCGAATTACTTTTCCATTATAAGCCTTATTTTATCAAGTGATTAATGTACCATTTTACCCCTTTGCTTTAAGGGGCTCCAAATTGATGGGCCTTGGCTGCTCATTTTTTCCCTTTCTCTTAGTTAGTTTGGGCCAAAATTATCAAAGAAATTATGATGTCTTTGGCTCTTTTTATATCCTTCTTGGGCTAAAAATGTATTCCATTTATGATGCTAAAATATGGGCTAAAGTTACACCGTTAGCATGAACTTTATTCATAATCGAACTTGGACAGATTCGACATCGGGCCTCATTTCCGCGTAGCTAGCAAATTTAAGCTAAGCAAGTAGGTGATTTACATGTTAGCTTCCTAAGTCCCAGAAGTAACTCACTCTCATTTCATTTAAGGCCGCGATCTCCTCAATTTGACTTAAAACTTGTATATACTCGACCCTCTTAAGAGTTAGACGTACAATCGCCCTCTAATTTGAGATTCGAACACTTTTAAAAATAGGCTCTAATTTGACCAATCCATATCATGTTTCACGTGCATAGGACTAGTACATGTAAGGTGTGGGGTGTTACATGTTTATGGTAACAATTTTATGTTGATTTTGAACATTCATGTTGAGATTTTTGAAAATGATGTTTAAATGCATTTGTTGCGTTCATCGGGCTGAAATCTTCATAATACTTCTCTTATGCATGTGTCACAACCCAAGTCTAGGTCCTAGACGTGACTTGATGAATGCAAATCCGAAAGGACCGCAAAATAGCCTCATATCATATTATATATACATCCTTGGTTGTGGATGCAAAATAACAACAATAGGAGACATTAATGAGGATAAGGGACTAAGGGAAATCTTTGATAACCATAAAACATTCCAATGTCAAGATTCTAGAGTAATTACGTTAATTGTTCCAACAACACCTCCAACATTGATTGGGCAGGGGCCAAGACACTTTCCAGGTTCACCCTCATAGTACCAAATATTCAATATAAAAAGATAACTAAAGCAAGAGTAGCAAAGCTAGTGTCCCCAAATTAGAGGACTCACAAAAAGCTTATCTTCGAGATACCAAAACTAGCCATATGGAGGATAATCGTGAGTTGCTCCGGTTCCGACTTGGCAACATCATGTAGGCATAGAGTATGCGTTAATACATTTGAATGTACTAAGTATGTAGGATGCAATGTAACAAGAGATATGCAACATACTCGAAATGCCTAATCATAATCAACGGATAGGTATAATAGCAAGATGGCATGCATGATCTATGTTTGAAGTAAAACATTCTTGTAAAACATATAACTTGAGAATATAGATTACATGTGTAGAAAGAGGCCATCATCATAGACCAAGCAAACTAGTACTTGGAATCCAAGGTACATCACCCCCTTGAAAGGTGATTAAGGTATCTACCCCTCAATTGGTAGATGGGCATAACACCCCCATCAAAGTGGCCAAACTATTTATCTCTCAACGTTGTAGATGGGCATAGCACCCCCCCATCAAAGTGGGCAAGGTATATACCCTTCAACATGGTCGATGAGCATAGTACCCCCATCAAAGTGGCTGAGGCATATCACCACCTCAGCAAGATGTGGTCAACTTACAACACTATCAATACTTTTCATGAATTCAATACATATACACAATCCCTTCATTATCATAAAGTCACTTTACTCATAAGCCATGCAATAGACCGTCAATAACTCAGGAATCCTTGACAAAACATTTCATCAAAGACTCGGCGGGTGTGTAATGCTAGTTAAAAATCATGAAATTCAATAGTAAAATCATGTGAGAAAACTCAATGCAAATAAATCCACCAATACTTGGTAACACCCTCATGCAAGATAAATTGAAACCCCTCATTAAATCTCATAATAGATCATAGATTCTTAGCTCAAAAAATGCTTAAACAGTCAACATTTAATGAAACCCCAACATAGTTTATAATCGAATTTCATAATAAGAGATACCCATATATAATCCAACTTGAAAATATGCAATTTACATTAAAAAATGGTTGGGCACCATGGGTGAAAGAAACCAATGGTTAAAACCCACATACCTGAAATGTGGAATTTTCTTGATGTAGATTGAATGAAAACTTGAAGCTTGAATGAAGTTCTTGAGATCTGGAATTGAGTTTGGGTCACTTGAATTTGGATGAATATTTGGCTAAGTATTAGAGAGGGTTTTGAGAGTGTCTTAAGTGATATAGAGTTGAAAAATGGCTAAGTATAGGTGTTTTTATGCGTAGGAGGGCATGGGCCCAGGACCCCAAAGCCTTAGGTCGAAATATATAATTGAGGAAAAAAATAACACTGATCTGCGCCTCTATCGCGTTGTAGCCAGGGCGCGGATTAGCGCTAGATAAGTAAATTTTTAGAAAATGAAATTTCACTATAGTTGCTCTAAAATCATTATTATATCCATGTCCCACTCAATTTTCCCCCTGATCAGGAATATGATGTTGGATTTTCGATATCACGCATGAATTTTAAGATATATGGAAATTATGATTATGTGCATTTTCGAGGTACACTTTCGGGCATTTTTGGGGCGATTTAGTATCTCCCCCATGGGAATATTCATCCTCGATTGTCAAAGAAGCGTACATAAGAGAAGTAAAATGAATATATCAGCCCAACATGAATGCAACAAATACACTTAAACATCATTTTCAAAAATCTTAACATAAATGTCAAAAATTACCATAAACTTGTCAACATAATTGTCCAAAATCACCATAAACTTGTCAGTATAGAATGAATGCATTGAAATGACTTAAGGTATGAAACTTAAAACTTGAAATCATATAGGGGATTTAAATTAGTACGTTAGGCTTGCATAGAGTAAAAGATAGGGATATTGCTTTTGCATTCCATCTCGGCTTCCCATGTGACACTTTCAACTTGTTGGTTCCTCCAAAGGACCTTAATGGAAGCTACATTCTTGTTTCTCAATCTCTTCACTTGCCTATCCAAATATTTCTACCGAAACCTCTTCATAAGTCAAATCATCTTCCACCATACCCACAACATCCAAGGGTACGATAGAATTTGGGTCACCTACACACTTTCTCAACATAGATACATGGAAGACCGAACGGACCATATTCGTATCAATGGGAAACTCCAACTCATAGACCACCTTAAAATCCTTCTCAATACTCTATAAGGACCCATAAATGTTGGATGCAATTTCCTCTTCTTGCCAAATAGGACCACACCTTTAATGCGTGAGACCTTTAAATAGATCCAATCACCAACTTTAAATTCAAGATCCCTTCTCCTCACATCGGAATATGAATTTTTTCTACTTTGGGCTGTTCTTAACCTCACCTTCTCCAAGGATTCCATGACTAAATCTGAACTCAACAAAGCCATCTCCCCTACCTCAAACCATCCCATTGGAGATCTACAACGTCTACCGTAGAGAGCCTCAAAAAGAGCCATATCAATGCTTGAATGACAATTATTATTGCAAGCAAATTCAATGAAAAGAAGATGTTCAGCCCAACTACCCTTAAACTCTAAAAAGTAAGCTCTAAGCGTATCCTCAAGAGTTGGATAGGTCTTTCGGCTTGACCATCCATTTGAGGGTGAAAGGTCGTACTAAGCTTAACCTTGGTACCAAGACCTCTTTGGAAAGACCTCCAAAAGTGAGAAGTGAATTGAGCACCACGATCTAGCATGATAGACAAAGACACCCCATGTAGTCCAACCAATTCATGAATATACATCTTAGAATAATTTTCGACACTATAAGTAGTCTTGACCGATAGGAAATGAGCCGACTTTGTCATTATATCATCCACAACCCAAATAGAATCATAATACTTTCTAGTCTAGGCAAACCAAACACAAAACCCATTTATATCTCTTCCTATTTCCCAGTTGGGATCTCTATATCTTGGGCTAGGCCACCGGACCTTTGATGTTCCGCTTTTACTTGTTGGCAATTGTGACATCTAGATATGAACTTGGTAATATCTTTCTTCATGTCATCCCACCAATACACCTCCCTCAAATCTTTATACATCTTTGCAGAACTGGGGTGAATAGAATAAGATGAATTATGAGCCTCATCTGAAATCAACTTCCTCAAGTCATCAACATTAGGCATACATAATCTACCTTGCTACCTAAGGGAACCATCTCCCCCTTGGGAGAAAACCTCTACCTTACCATCTCTCACCAAGGCCTTCAATTCTAGCAAGGCTATAACATTAGCTTTACAGGAGTGATAATGCACACTCATATAAAAATCTATAAGAAACTCTAACCACCTTCTATGTCTCAAGTTAAGATTTCTTTGAGTGAACACATATTGAAGACTCTAATGATCGATAAACACATCAACATGAACCCCATAAAAGTAATGACGCCAAATTTTCAAAGAAAATACAACGGCGGCCAATTAAGGATCATGGGTAGGATAATTCTTTTCATGCACCTTAATTTGCCTAGAGGCATAAGCTATCAGCTTAGTATTTTGCATCAAAACACAACCTAAACCAATTCTAAAGGCATCACAATACACAACAAACCTTTCCAACCCTTCTGATAGAGACAAGATAGGAGTGGAAACAAGCTTATCTTTCAAAGTTTGGAAAATCTTTTAAAACTCATCGGTCCACAAAACTTTTACAATCTTATGGGTCAACTTAGTCATAGAAGAAAACAAAAAGAGAACCCATTCACAAACCTCCAATAATAACCCGCAAAAACCAAGAAACTTCTAATATCTGATGGGGTTAAAGTTCTATGTCAATTTCTAATTACCTCGGTCTTCTTAGGATCAACCTTAATGCCATCACTTGACACCACATGACCTAGGAAAGTAATATATTTCAACCAAAACTAACATTTTTCATACTTTGCATACAACCTCTCCTTCCTCAAGATTTGTAATACCACCCTCAAGTAATCCACATGCTCCTCCTAACTATGGGAATAGATAAAGAAATCATCAATAAAAACCACCACAAACAATTCAAGCTAGGGTTTGAAGACCCTATTCATAAGATCCATGAAGATAGCTGGTGCATTAGTCAATCCAAAGGACATAACCACAAACTCAAAGTGCCCATACCTAGTCCAGAAGGCCATTCTGGGAATGTCACTCTCCCTCACTTTCACTTCGTGATAACCTGATCGAAGATCAATCTTAAAGAAGTGACTAGGCCCTTGAAGTTGGTTAGTAAAATCATCAATCCTTGGTAGAGAGTACTTATTCTTTATGGTGACCCTATTAAGTTGACGGTAATCGATGCACATTCTGAGAGTACCATCCTTCTTCTTCACAAACAACACTGGTGCACGCCAATGTGATTGACTAGGCCTTATAAAACCCTTCTCCAACAAATTCCTCAATTGTTCTTTCAACTCCTTCAACTCCACTAGGACTTTACGGTAAGGGGGAATAGAAATAGGTTGAGTATCAAGAAATAGGTCTATGCAAAAATCTATATCCCTTTCGAGAGGGACACCAGAAAGCTCACCGAGAAAGACATCTAGGAACTCATTAACCATCGGATCCAACTCTATGGGAAGGACATTGGACTCAACATTCCTAACCCTCACAAGATAACGTATACACCCCTTAGAAATCAATCTTTGGTCTTTAAAGAAAGAAATAAACCTACCCTTGACCGCCACATCAAAACTCTCCTACTCAAGGATGGGTTCATTAGAGAATTGGAATTCGAACCTACAGATTCTACAGTCAATAGAAGCATAATATAAATGCAACCAATCTATCCAACAATGACATCAAAATTCACCATATCTAATTCAATGAAATCACAAGGTAAGATTTCATGCAAAATGAAAAGGGGACAATTTTTATAGACATTTCTAGTAATAACAGATGCACCAATAGGAGTAGACACTTCATAAGGCTCAAACAACAATTTGGGGATAACATGCAGCTTTTTAGCAACAAAGGAGTAATTGAAAAAGGAGTGGCACCCAGGTCTACGAAAGCATACACATCAAAATAAAAAACAATTAACATACCAGTGACGACATCAGGCACCTCATCCATTTCTTGGCTCCCTTGAAGAGCTTAAAATCAATTTTCCCTTAGGGGACCTCCTCTCCCCTTAGGACCCGCATTTGCACTTTGGCCTTGTGGACGACCATCTCTACCCTTTTTTCGATTATGAGGACAATCCATCACCTTAGGACCCACTTCACCAAAACCATAGCAAGCATTAGTGTCCTTCAAACATGGGCCGCTATGGCCTCTGCCACATCTTTGGCACATAGGTTTAGGCACCATACTACCACTATGTTGGACCCTTGGGTTGTCATTATCGAACCTTCTATTAGGAGTATTGGAAGACCTTTGGCCTTGATGAAACTGGCTAACCTTTGTGACTTTGGAATCTACCTTCAAAATGAGCCCTCTTGGCCTCACCACTTCTTCTTCTTCTTAGCTTTTTGCTCTCCAACATCTTGACATATGTCATGAGGCGGGACAAATTTATATCACTTACCAACATGGCAGTTCGACACTCTTCATTGACCATGTCAGACACTCCCACACAAACGTTTTCATCCTAGACCTCGGCTCGGCTACAAATTATGGAGCATGCTTGGAAAATTTGTTGAACTTGAGGGAATACTCCCTCATACTCATGGAACCTTGCTTAAGGTTCATAAATTCCATCATTTTGTCCTCCCTTAGCTCTTTAGGAAATAACTGATTGAGAAATACTACCTTGAACTCTTCCAAAAGGATGACATTATCGTTCCCCTTCTCCATATTCCATTAGGTGAACCAAATTCCACCCCCATGAGTTGGTAGGCCGCCAACTCCACTTTCTCCTCTGACCTAACCCCATAATAGATAACACTTTATACACTTCATCAATAAATTCTTAACAATCCTTATCCACTTTAGACCTACAAAACTGTAATGGGTTCATTCTTGTAAAATCCCTCACTGTAGATGCCGGAGTAGAAGCATGAGGATCTTGGGACATTTGGTTGATTTGGTTGGCCACAGATGAGCCAACGTGGTAATAGCATCCCGAAACTCTTCATGAGCCACTCCTCCATCTTGGGGAGCTTAAGCAGCTGGAGGAGCCGATTTTTCCTCAGGTGTACAAGCTCTTCTTCCTCTTGGGATCAACATAATAAAGAATAGCAAAGAACATTTGTTGGGAAAAAACCTTACTTTAACCTCTATAGCACAACATAGATCATGAAGAAGGGAACATTTCCTAAAATGCCTCAAGTCTTCTTACTCATAGTTGCGGTGCACTTCAGAACCATGAATACGACTCTAATCGACACGGTGTGTTGGATTCTTAGGACCGTTAAAAACATAGTTCTTTAATACCAAGTTTGTCATGACCCAAGCCTAGGGATTAGATATGACACGACGAATGGGAACCCGAAGACACCCCAAATAACTCTTAGCATAACATACACACATCCTTTGTCACAGAAGCAAAGCAACAACAAGAAGGGATATAAATAAGAATAATGGACTAAGGAAGTCTTTGATAACCGTAAAACATTCAAGAGTCAAGATCATAACATAATTACATTAATTGTTCCAAAAACAACTCTAGCATAGATTGGGCGGGGGTCAAGACACTTTTTGGGCACACCCTCATAGTACCTAATGTTCAACATAAAGAGATAACAAAAGAAAGAGTAGCAAAGCTAGTATCCTCGAATGTAATGACTCACCAAAAACTTATCTTTAAGATGCCAAAACTAGCCACATAAAGGATGATTAGGAGGTTCTCCAGTTCCTACATGGTAACATCATGTAGGTATAGAGTATGAGTTAGTACGTCTGAATGCACCAAGTATGTAGGACACAATACAATAAGAGATATGCAACATAGTCGAAATACCTAATCATAATGAAGGGATAGGTATAATAACATGGCATGCATGATCAATGCTTGAAGTTAAATATGCTTGTAAAACATATAACTTAAGAATATAAATTACATATGTAGAAAGAGACCATCATCATGGACCAAGCAAACTAGTACTTGGAATCCATGGCATATTACCCCATTGGAAGGCGATTGAGGTATCCACCACTCAATTGCTAGATGGGTATAGCACCCCCATCAAAGTGGTCAAGGTATATGCCCTTCAAAATGGTAGATAGGCATAGTAACCCCCACAAAAGTGGCCAAGGTATATACCGCTCAACATGGTAGATGGGCGTAGCACCCCCAATCAAAGTGGTCAAGGTATATACCCCTCAAAATAGTAGATGGGCGTAGCACCCCCCATCAAAGTAGCCAAGGAATACCCATCAACATGGTAGATAGGCATAGCACCCCCAATCAAAGTGGCCAAGGTATATACCCCTCAACGTGAAAGATGGGCATAACACCCCCCATCAAAGTGGTTGAGGCATATCACCCCTATACAAGGTGTGGTTAGCTAGAAATACCATAAATACTTTTCATGAATTCAATACATACGTACAATACCTTTATCATCATAGAGTCACATAACTCATAAGCCATTCAATAAACCATTAATAACTTAAGAATCTTTAATAAGATATTTTATTAAACACTTGACGGGTGTATAATGCTAGTTCAAAATCATGCAATTCAAGAGTGAAATCATTTGAGAAAACTCAATGTAAATGTTATGGCCCAAGTCTAAGGCCTATACGTGACACGATGAATGGGGAACCCGAAGGAATCGTAATTAAGCTTCTTAACTTATCATTAGACAACATTGGTCGCGAAGCGTGTAAAAGACATAAAATAATATTAAGGGGCAAAGGGGCTAAGATATAGCTTGCAAAATGGCATCAATAAGGGCCAAGGAGTCATAGCTCATAACATTGATACATAACTAGTCCAACGAACACCTTTAAATACATAGATAGAGCGGGAGCCAAGACAAAGTAACCGGGCTCATCCTCATAGTCAAAATACAACATAAGAAAGTGTCTCAATGCATAGATAATAGCAACATAGATTAAGGTCCCCAAAGTGGAGGACTCACTTACCAGCTTTGAGTAAGATCGATCTAGCCATGTGGAGAGGAGGATGATCAACTTGAGCATTGGTCCCTACATAGTGATATCATGTAGGTAAGAGTATGCGTTAGTACGTTTGAATATACTAAGTATATGGGATGCAATGCAACAATAGATAAACATCATGTTGAAAATGCAAACATTAGGCAGTAGGGATAGTATAGCAATATGATATGTATGCGTAGGTAAAACATGCTTAAGTAGCTCATGCTCATATCGGATATCATATGTGTAGAAGAGACCAAGCTAGCTATTCAAGGTATAGACCCCTTGGTGGTTGTGTGCTATAAACCCCCTCATATTGTTGATGATAATCACACCTTATCAATATGGTGTCAAAGTATAAACACTTCGCATGGTTGATGGGTATAAACCACCAACATGGTTACCCGGGCTCTTGTCCCCCCGGATCGGGTATAGACTAATGCAACACTTTTTATAGGATTTATCATATGCTCTAGTGCAACACTTCATATAGGAATAATCGTATATGTAAGCCATTTCATTATCATAATATCATTCATATCATATCTCATGTTTTGGGCCTTCATTTCCTCAAGAAACCCTAGCCGGACATTTTATCAAACACTTGGGGATGTGAAATGGGGGTAAAAGACCATGCAATTTAGAAATGAAATCATGCAAACAAAATTTGTAGTAAAACTATTAATCAACACCTTGCAACACCCCATGATATTCTCATTTAAAATCCCTCATCAAATCCAACATTAGATATAATATTTAGAGCTCAAAACATGCTAAAACAACTATACTTTCATGAACAAAAATCATTGTGCAGTAAATTTCTCAATATACAAGACCCACATATAAAATCAACTTCAAATCATACAATATTAGTAAAAAGGAGGCTCAGGCACCATGGGTGGAAGGACCCAATGGTTCAACATCACATACCTTAGCTTTGGAGAAGCTCTTAGTGAAGATTGAAGATGGAAACTTGAAGCTTAACGAAAATCCTTAGTTCTGGATGAGGGTTTTGGGAATTGAATTTTAGAGTGAAAATATGGCTAAGTGTTTTGGGGAGTACTGGGAAATGTTTAGGATGCTATAAGGGTGAAATTTGGCTAAGTATTGATAAAAACATATTTGGGAAAACTTGAGCCCAACGCTTGGAATATTTGGACAACACAGGAATAACACTACCAAGGAAAATAGACCTCTCTATGTTGTGGGGAGGATGCGGAGGAAAAATTGTACATGAGCGCGCTCTTGGCGCATCGTGCCAGGTGCGCGGATTGCTCTCTGGAATTCGTCATTAAAAATTTTTAATTACTAATCTTTCACTCTTAAATCGAGGTTAGACCCTTTTTAACCTAATTTTGACCCCTTGAACACAAATATGAAGTCGAATTTTCAAAATAACATGCGAATTTTGAGATATATGGAAATTGAAATTTTCAACATCTTGAGGCACATTTTTGGGCACTTTTTGGGGTCATTTCAGTAAATCAACCCACCAACACTTGGTAACACCCTAATGTAAGATACATCGAAACCTCTCATCAAATCTCATAATAGATCATAGATTCATAGCTCAAAACATGCTTAAACAGTTAACATTTTATGAAAACCTAATGTAGTTTATAATCAAATTTCACAATAAGAGATACCCATAGATAATCCAACTTGAAAACATGCAATTTACATAAAAAGAAAGGTTGGGCACCATGGGTGAAAGAATCCAGTGGTTGAAACCCACATACCTCAAATTTGGGATTTCCTTGATGTAGATTGAATGAGAACTTGAAGCTTGAATAAAGTTCTTGAGATCTGAAATTGAGTTTGGGACACTTGAATTTGGATGAAATATTTGGCTAAGTGTTAGAGAGAGTTTTGAGAGTTCCTTGAGTGATATAGAGTTGAAAAATGGTGAAGTATAGGTGTTTTTACGCATAGAAGGGCATGGGCCCAGGACCCTAAAGGCTTAGGCCGGAACAAAAAACTGGGGACAAAATTTTCACTCATTCGCACCCCTGGCGCATCACAGCCAGTGCCCATATCAACACTAGATAAGGAAATTTTTGAAAAATGAAATTCCGCTACAATTACTCTAAAATCGAGGTTATACCCATTTTCTGCTCAATTTTATGCCCTAATCACGAATATGAATTTGGATTTTTAATATCAAGCACAAATTTTGAGATATTAGAAATTATAATTATGCATATTTTCGAGGTATACTTTTGGGCATTTTAGGGCATTTCAACATGTTGCTTTGACATACGGGGATGAATGTTCCTAAGAGGGAGATATTGAAATGTCTCCCATGTGCTTTGGAATGCTCCATAATTGTAATTTTCATATATCTCAAAATTCATGCATAATTTTGAAAATCTGTCTTCATATTCTCGTTCAGGGGGAACAATTGAGTGGGAAATGGGTATACCACGGATTTTAGAAGAACCATAGCGAAAAATAATTTTTGCTAATTCTTTATTTCCAGTAGCTGTTCGCGCCCGTGGCACGACACACCTATGATGCGCCACTGTGCAATCCCATGTCCGTGTCTGGTCCATGACGTGCCAGGGGCGCGGATCAATGTATTATTTTCCTGAATTTTTCTATTTCGGCCAAGGGCATTGGGGTGATAGCCGCATGTCTACTTAAACGTGAAATCACCCATACTTAGCCATTTTCAACTCTATAACTCACAAAACCCTCTCTGAGACCCCTCTAAGACCCTACCAATTCTGTCATCCAAATCTAAGGATCTCAAGCTCAATTCTGGAACTAAAGGACTCATTTCAAGCTCTATGTCTACTTTAACTTCACCTTAAAGAATTCAAGGTTTAAGGTATATGGCTCTTCACTCATGGGTTCTTTCACCCATGTAGCCCAACCTTTCTTTTTTATGGAAATTCATGATTTCAAGTTATATTACCTATGAGTATCTTTTATTATTGATTATGAACATAAATCATGTTAGGATTTTATCAAGTATTGATTGACTGTGCATGCATATCTATTTCAAGTTTATTCTATGAATTGATTATATTTATTGAGACTATGCATGATTTGAGTTATGAAACTATGAATTATCATGAGCTTTTATAATGGATTTTAAGGTATCCTAAATGAGGGTTTTACTAGATGTTTGTGAGTTGATTTGCATCGAGTTTACTTATTTTAGTTCACTCTTAAATTGTATGATTTTGAATAAGTATCATGAACCCACCATGTTTTTGATAAAATGACATGACAAAAATTCTCGAGTTATTGATGATCTATTACATGATTTACAAGTCAAGTGACTGTATGATGATTATGGGCTTTCAAGCATGTATTGAACTCATGAAAAGTATCTATGATTTTACAAGTATCAAGTTAATTCCTATTTCAAGAATTTTACCTCATGTGATCCATTCATGTTAAAGCAAGGGTTTATGTATGATTATGATCTACTTTCATGTTCAAGTTAGGCTCACTACTAGAGGTCAAGCATGTTTCAAAGCTACTCAAGTCACGTTCTTACAAGCTATTCATGTTAAGGTTAAAGTATGATTATTTCAAGTATTTTGTGGGATTGACTTAGCACGGATTGAGGCTTAAGATGGGGTCTCGACTCAAGGGGTCCTTATATAAAGAGTTTAATATCTAAACTATGTGCCACCATAGGATTATGATTATTACCCCTGCTATACTAGTGGATCCATCTAGTTCATGTTATTAGGTTTGGTTTGCCTTGACAAGTAGACAACACTTCGCCGGGGATTTCATGCCCGATCACCTGAACCGAGGGGGTGTTGGGCCTCGGAGTCGAACTTGTAGTGGCTTTGTTTATGTCAGTTGAGGCCGCTTCCCACATATATGTGATATATATTGTGCAATATGAATGATTTACAAGCATATTTTATTATGAGCATTAATCACCTATGCTATATTGTGATTATATATCCTTTGTATATGATTATTCATTTTGACTATATTGGCTTATATCTTGTTGCATTGCATCCCGCACACTTAGTACATTCAAACATACTAACGTATATTCTATGCCTACATGATATTACCATGTGGGGACTGAAGCTCCCTTTGATCATCCTCCATGTGGCTAGTTTGATACTTGAGAGATAAGCATTGGTGAGTCATCAACTTCGAGGACACTATCTACATTACTCTTACTATTTTGAGACTTCATTCTGTTGAACACTTGTTATTATGAGGGTGAGCCCATAAAGTGTCTTAGCCCTTGCTCCTTTCCAAGTTATAGGTGCTATTGGAGATTATGATGTACTTATGCTATGATCTTTACTCTTTTATGCTTTAGTGATTATCAAACACTTCCCTTAGTCCTTCTTCCCTTTTTATTATAGATATGCTAAGAGACTTGTTTGGAGTACCTTTAAGTTCCCCATTCACCGTGTCACATTTAGGATCTAGGGATGGGTTGTGATAGATTCAAAATAATCGAAGACCTTAGTCCTTACAGTCGTTGACAAAATAGAGTAGAAAATGTGGGATCATTTTCACTCTTTCTATATCTCCTTCGTCAGATTGCTTTCTTATAGGAGATATGGGGTTGATGTGCCTTTAAGAATAGGTGGTAATTTAACAGATTTAATTCTTGATGATATGTCGTAATTGATCTTATTATCAAGAATAAAGAGAAAGACTTATCTTGTTTTCCGAGATCTTATTCTTTGAATTGATTTGTGTAGTGAACTTTCTTAGTTAGATCTTTTTAATCTTTTTGCGATTACTAAAATTTCTGATACACTTTTTGTTCTTGATTTCTTGTATCTTGATTGATCGTCTTTCCATCCTTGAGTCCCTCAAAATGAGTATTTGATGTTATTGACACAAATAGTAAGTAAGAGTGTTGACAATAGGAGTTGACATGGCTTCAAACTTGGTAGAGAAGGAGGTCGTAATAGCAGTAGTATTAACTTGAACCTTGTTTGCTACTTTGATAGTCTCCTTGATCTTTTGATCAATTTGAGTCATAGGCAAGCACCATCAGCAACACGTGTCTCTTTGGTTACTTGTCATGATCCAAGCTAGGCACTGGGTGTAGCACGACTAATGAGACTCGCAAAGGAATTACATACAAGGTAAATCATGAAAAAGAATTACATAAGGGGAAGCTAAATATAGTCATAAATTGAAACATGAGAGGTCAAAGATACACAAGCCATAGAGTCATACACCTTGTCCAGCAATCCTCTACAGCATAAACTGGTGTAAGGCTCAGACATGCCCCAAGCTCATCCTCAATGAAATATAAAATACTCTCTAAACATAATATAAAAGCTAGAAGGAGGTAGATCCATCCCTGAAGCATGAAGACTCACTCAATGTGGATCAACAAGAATCTAGATCTAGCCATGAAGATGAGGAAGATAATCACCTACAACTGTGATATACACAACACCTCGAATAAATTTAGGTGGATGGATGTCAATTAATGAATTAACCCAAGAAATAAGTTCGAGTTAATTCCACGAGGAATAATTTGAGGGGGTGATTTAATGGACTAAGGATCACAAGCCACTAGTTTGAATCTGGAAAAACGCAAACAGTTAAAACTAAATGGGGGGAGTTTAACTGTAAACTAAAATAAGGAAAATGGGTTTGGGTTAAGGACATAGTAAGCAAGGAACCAACAAATTTGGAGAAATGAGAATCAATTAGAACCACAACGAGCCATTGCACATAGCTTCAAATTATCCCTATGGGTAGGTTAGATTGCTTGTAACTACAATAAATTTCTCATTCAAAAGTAGTACCTACACATGAATCTACTCGATCTCACATATAAATTAATAAAAAACCTATCTAAGATCGTAGCCAATTGAATTTCTCTCGAATTTCAACTAGCTCAATAAATACCCTTGACTATCATGCAAATCTTCCATTCCGTTTACACACTTTCATGCAATAAATGAGACTTCAAATCTTCAAACAATAATTGAAGACAAGCATGAACCCATATTTATTTGAATACAATTAAAGCAATTAAGGGAGAAATCACTTGAATTGAAGGATAAAAATCAACAACATACAAAAGCAAGAGTTAGAATCAAGTACCCATTAACAATTCCAAATCAATTGATCAATTAAACCTATAATTCTTAGGAAGAAAAAAATAGGGAAATGAAGAATGAGTTTAAGATGTTACAAATTAAGACTACAATCTTCAATACAAAGGTGAATTGTAGAGAAACTTGCTTCCTACTCCTAAGTGATGTAGCCTAACTACACCTCCTTTTTGAAGGTGTAAGCGGTCGTTGTGAAAATATATATCCTAACTGAGGTAAGGATCGATCCCATAGGGAATATGATCTAGATCTGGAGTAATTACAAGCAAGTCAAATGAATTTACCTACTTATCTCCCGAAGATGGGGGTTGTAATTATAGTAAAAAAAGCTAAACTAGAAGCAAGTATTGTGAAACCAGTGAGAAAAGTAACTACGGTTATTATGTTTTCCATGAACTCCTTACTTATTATCATCAGATAATTATAATCTTTTCTAGTGTGTAACATGCAGAACTGGTAAGTTAAGTTTACTAAACCCTTTGATCTAGGCGAGAGGTAAATTTTACTATATGATTTGATCCATCCCCGTAGTGTGACATTACTTATCCTTACCTTTGTTCTAGTACAACCCTCTTTTGAACTAGTTTGGTTGATTAGACAAGGGGAATCACATTGAATGCTATTAATTAATCTCTTTTTCTATTGATCGCTACCTTGATCCAGTCAGTAAGAATTACGTGGGTTCTAACGTTGGCCACTATTAAAAAACCTTCATAATGAAGAGAATTAATTAATCATGCACGCACACTTTCCAAAAATTATGGATTATCCAATTTTACTAGTTAGTTCTTCATATTCCCACAACCCTAGTTGTAGATTTAGCTATGCATAATTATTGTACATGAAAGAGTCATGTTATAGAATAACATAATTGAACACTTACAATGATGAAATTAAGAACTAGAAATCCAAAGTTCTTCGCAACAAATAGCAATGTAATGTTTTCAATGTAAAAAGCGTGAAATGAGAAGTCTCAAAAGTGTTTCCCTGTTCTCTCTTGCATCTCTCTTCTAAAAAGACCTAAAAAACCTATTTATAATAAGTAAAATAAAAATCTAAAAAAATAGAAAAAATAGATTTGCTAGCTTCTATGGATAGGGTTATGGGCCATATAAGGATCCACTACTCGTACTTAGGATTTGTACTTTGCATCTTGCAAAAATTGACTTCAATTCTATGAGATCTTTATATGGTATGTGTTCTAATCTACAGCCTGTGGAGGGTTTCGTTTGGCAGTTTTTTCTGAAACTCTTCAAACTCGGATCCTCTAGGCACGAAACTAATCCATGACTCATGAAAACTTGTACAACTCATCTGACAGTTCATGTATGCAACGTATGAAATTAGGCCCTTCACTAGATCTCATTCATGAAACCTCTCTATGGCTCATAGAATGAAGCACAACCCGTAGAGTATCCCGAAAGTCTTCAAAAACTACAAGTTTACAGAATTTTGCCCAAAATCATGCCCAATCCTATAATCCTGCAAAATAAACATAAAGCCACATCAAACCCACTAACACCTCTTTGAGAACAGACAAAATTTCATGTCTTAAGCATCAAAAGTGTTGTATTTTGATAGAATATCACTAACCCAAGCTAAATATTCAACCTAGGTATGTTCTGCTTCTTCTCTATTGAAAAATTGTTGAATGATGAATAATGAATCCTCAATTCTAGTAAAGAGTGTGTGTATAAGAATTAGGATAACAAAAGGTGAATTTTTAAATCTGTCCTGCTTCAGTCAAATTAATATTCTACATTGACGGAGGTTGTACCTCATTCACAGAGTCAATATTTACTAGATCTCCACATTCACTGAGTATAACTATGTTGCATACGACATTCGTGACATTACTATCCACATTTGTAGGAGTCATGTAGCTTGAACTCAGCTTGAACTCCACATTCACCTGCAAAGGCACCACACTCATAGTGTGCCAGCTCCCAGCGCTCTGTGATCGCGCCTAGAGTCACCATATTCGTGTCATAGTGGCAGCTAGTATTGTGCATCCGTGGATCAACTGTCTGCATTTTCTGAGCACAAAGTTACTCTAGGTGCATTTTCCCCTTTTTAGCTCCATTTTTGCCCCAAATTCCATTATTTTTATCCAAACTCCTTTAGCATCAATTCTTGAAATATGCACAATTCAAAGAATAATTAGCCTTTTTATCATCACAAATTAATACAAAATCATAAGAAATAGAGCAATAAATGAGTGCATATGCACACTCATCAACACCTGCTACTTAAAACTTTGCTTGTCCTCAAGAGAATCAAAACCAAGCAAGAGAAACAATCAATTCAAGCAAACGCAACCTCAATGCACATTTTTCAACTAAGCCATGGCTATGACGTTGGTTGGTATCAATAATTAGCCCACAAGTAATGTGATTTTCTTACCAATCAATTCCCTCAAGTTCAAAAACATTTTTCACAAACATATCAATATTAAAGAATGATAAAAAAATAACACTAATTGTAATACTCGATAAAATTACCAAAATACTCTTAGATGAGAGACATTTGTATAATGCTTCTTCCCAAACTTTTTTGGGAATTCGAGGCCGAAAATGCGATAGGCACAAAACATTCTATGGGAAAATGGTCTTGGTTGATTCTTAGAGCAATCAGATCGAAAGATAATCTTTCGATGAAAAAATGCAATTCCAGAGAACTGCATACATGTATGGATCATGGACTTGTCATGGATTTGTACTTAACTGGGGTTCTAATATTTTCTATGGGCTTGGAAAATCAATCAAAAAGTTTTTGAAAAAAAAATGAACAGGTATGGATCGCGGACCTGGTCCACCGACCTGTTCCACCAAAGTTTAAAATTTTAAATCTTTTGAGGGGCATTCTAGACTTTTTTCCATCCCTCCTAAACTAAATCCATGATTAATATATGTCATTTTGTCCTAAAAGAGTTCCTAAACCCATTCTAAAATCTTTTACGCTAAAACTAAGAGGAGACTGTGAGAGAAGAAGAATAGAAAAAGCTAGGTTTTCAAGAGAATCATGCGAGTTCTTCCAAGCTAGTCCAGAGTTCACATTTTCTAGGTATATAAGACTATTCATAGAATTGGACTGAGTTCATCCACGCACCCCACATGTTGATTCTTTGAATTACGTTTGAGTAGAGTTTTCGAAATTGAATCCTTGAGTTATATATTGTTCTATTGAGTTCCTTGTATATAAAAATGTATTGATGGTGATGTTGAGTTGAATATTTGATTTGGATGCATGTTCATGTCTTTATTCACATGAACCCCAATTGATGATTATATTTTAGTCCTTTTATGCATTTTTTGAATTAGGTTTAATTGTTATTTTTGTATGTTGAGCAAAGACGATTTTGAAATATTTCATTAAGTTGGCATCAATATGAGTTTTGGGCATAAATAATGATTTCAGAAAGAGCCTTGATGATATGTGCATGATTTTTTAATAATATATTTTTAAAATAAAGCACTTGATGTTTTGATGAAATTGAGCATTGAGTTTAAATGATGTTTTAAGTAAATATTTGACGAGGATATAAATAAATTTTCAAAATATATTTATTGATGAAAGATGATGATTATGATGTTTGAGATGAGTTTGAATGAGTTTTGAAGAGAATATTTTGGGAATAATATTGAGCATCACGTTGGGTAGAGTACGAGTGACTCAAACCCCATAACTATGTCGCCAATGTAGGATAGTTGTGTAGTTAAGTCTGGCACCTCCTATCCTAAAAGATTGATGAGGAAGATGGATCCATGATATTAATGTTGACATACTTACCCTGGAAAGTATTGGACGGGCGAGCAATACTGTCGTGTTCATTGTGTACCCTTAAAGAGGGTTGTGGGATGATTGTCGATTAGGGAAACTCTCTAATTTTGTATAATCGATTTGACTGTGTTACATATTATTGAGTTATTTTCAAATCATGACTACCTTCTTAAACTTGCATGTTTTACTGAGTTGAGTTGAGTTACTTAATTTGATTAAGTCCTTTCCCTTCCAGTCATTTTATATACCAGTATATTCTATATACTGACATCTATTTGGACTGCATCATTTTAGGATGCAGAAAAAGTATTAGGAATCGTCAATAGGCACATCATTGAGGATCCATTCATATTCAACTGATTTGGTGAGCCGTCCTTGCTATTCGGAGGACCCCTTTTATCCGAAGGAGCCCTATTAGACATAGTCCTTTCTTTTGAGTTAGCCCGGGACTGGTCTTGGCACCTTCTAGATGAGAATAGAGTCTTCATAAACATTTAGCAGAGGATGTTGAGCATTTTTCCCAGCTCTCGTTTATTGGAAATTACCTTTTATATATAGACTAGTTTATTTTAATTGTTTTACAGTCTCTTCTTTGAGTATTTTCTTCCGTTGTTGAGTATGAGGTGACGATGAGACTAAGTGGTTGGCATGGGGAGTAGTTATAGTCTCTGAGTACCAGCCACGCCAAGGGTACCCTGCCTAGGCATGACAAACTTAGTATCAGAGCACAAAGTTCAAGAGTCCTAGGCAGTCAATGAAGTCATTTCTAGTAGAGTATTTATTACTGGTGTAAAGCATGCCACATCCATAATAGGGAGTCTACAGGACATTAGGAATTGTTATACTTCTTTCTTCTTCTGATTTGTGATACTGTATTAAACTCGAGAAAATCTCTTTTGAATTATGCGTTACATGTTTGCGGACCATGCCTTCTAATGCATCATGAACCCAAGAAATGCCATTAGTGCTAAGGATTTTGTGCCTACTACTCAGCATGTTACAAATGCTCGATAGATATAAAAGGACATGAAGAATGAGATGGAAGAAACTTAGAGCAAAAAGTCTAACTCTATAGGACATGAGTATATTAAGCATAAGCATGTGAACGAAAGTAGGTCCCTCTTTCGGCAGAGACTCTTGAGTCATGTGCTACCACCAGTAACTGCACCCACATTCAATAATAGATATAACCTGAGTACCGGCCCAGCCTTTTAGGGTCTGAAATCCTCCATCCCAAGGACGAATGGCTCAAGGACATGAAGGAAAGCCACCACGTAGAGAGTGTGGCAAACTCCATTTGGAGAAATGTCGAATGGGCACCATAGCTGCTATAAATGTGGCCAAGTGGGTCACTTTAAGAGGGATTATCTAATACAAGCCAACAAAGCTCAATCCTACACCATCAGTTAGAAGAAATCAGAGAGTACTACTTCTGGCATGAGCAGGTCCACAGACCATATGTGGTGTGTGGTCACCCATACAAGAAAAACACATCAAATGTTAAGACCGGTATGATTCAAGTCTTTACTTGCTTTTGATGTTATCTATGAGAGAAATTTATGTCTCTAAAAGTGTAATGTTACTAACTAAGAGTGTGATTTGAGGTCTTGTAAATCATAAGTAGAGTAGACATCCATGAGCTAGAAGGACGACAATTGAGAGGAAGAGACCAGATAGTGAGAGTGGTGGTTGATTGAGACTTGTAACTAGAATCTAGTGTCCTTTAGGTAAGTAATGTAGTGATGATTTGATTCGCATAAGTATTGACGAAAGAGTAGTGAGTACCATTTGATTTTCATGATGAAGTATAGAGAAAGAGTTATTGTTAGGATGGGTTGGAGTACGCTCAACCTAGAAAGAGGTTTATGTTGATGTGTCATAGTAGTAGTGAGGGAGGAGTATAGATGTTGAATAGGGGAACAAAGTAATTCAAAGGTGATAGATGATTCTGAAGGGAGAGCCTTGTGGAATTCATAGAATTATGAGCTTAGCCAGACAAGGAGGTATATTGAATGGGTGAATAGTACTTGGATTGTGAAGAGGGGATATGTTGATAGATTATTCACTATGAGATTTTAGCAGCCCTATGTCCCCAAATTTTTACCTAGTAGTTACAGGTTGCTATAATATGAGTGAAGTGTGATGTGCACATATTAGCACTAGACTCTAAGCTTAAATTTTGAGAAGCGGTGTGAAGAAGGAGATAACATTATGACAGTGATAGTCTTAGTTGGAGATTTGCTGTAAGAATCTTTCTATAGTATGTGTTTAATGTTAAGATGTTGACTGGCATAACGTTACGCCACAAGTATGGTAGAGGTACCCTTTAGATGGAGATGGTAAATTCAGGAAGAAAGACTAGAGAAGAAGCTTAAGATATGTATTCACGATAGTGTAAAACTATGTAAAACTCTTAAGTTATGACTTGCTATGATAACCTAGATAGTATATTTTAGTTGTCAATGTAAGTAATCTGGTGTAAGCATTCTTTGTCACCCTTAGTAATAAGTCAATAGGGATTTATGTATAAATGACGACGATCTTTACCTTGCAATCCAAGACTTCTTTAGTGAACTATATTAGAGCTTAGAAGTTGAATATTAGCAGACTAAACAAAGAAGTTAGATTATAAGAGATGTAGAAAGTGATTATGTATGCCAATAAGAGTGGTAACTATATAAAGATGACCACAGAGCTAGAAGGAAGCTAAGAGTCATATCCTAGAAGAAAGTTCTAAGAGAAATTTTATATCTTTGAGTATAGTATAATAGAAGAGTTTAGGATGTTCTTATGGATGGTAATGCCCCAATTATGTGGAGAGCTATACTTGTAGCTTAGTAAAGAGGATTAGTTTGTAGACTTAGAGAGTGGACCTTTGAGCTAAGGGGGAGATAAGGAGTTATTAGACTAAAGTGAGTCTTGAGTTTTCAATAGTGATGAGTTGATCACGATGAGACATTGATATTTTTCTATCTCTTATATTCCTTAAAGCTCGGATAAGGTGATGCTTTATGTTTATCTTATGTATGAGAACCATTCCTATAGACTAGACTCATGCACCCAATGTTGATTCACGTTCATGTTGAGTTCTGAGGATGAGATGTGATAGATTCTTTTCTCACGAATCTCAGAGTTTCCAACCTTATTCCATATGAGATATAACTTGAGTTTCACATTATGTTTGATTCCATAAACTCATGAGAAGTCCTACAAGCCTAATGAGATTGTATCACATTATGAATTATCTCAGATCAAATTCCTTGAATGTATTGTGCTTATGACCTTTCTCAAAAACTTTTCCAATAATCCTTCTTTCTGGTATTGATAACGATGCTAATGATAGTAGATAAGTTATTGCTGATAACTAATGACGGATCTTCTTTGATGTGATAATTATGATGTTCTCCTTTCATTAAGGTTATGGATGTGGAGGAAGAGAGAGATGACATCTTAGATGTGCAATAGATAGGTAAGAGTAGGTTAAAGTGTCTCTAGGCAAGAGTATGTTGGTGTGTCTTTGAGTGAGAGCTCGTTCAATAATTGAGAAAGAAGTGCTTAGTAGGCTTTATAACTATTTCATATATTTGAAGTGGTTAGAGTGATAGGCTTGAATCCATGGATGTTGTTATATGAGTAATTCGAGAAGGCTATTGATGACTTACTAATGAGTGTTCTAGTTTGATATGTTAGAGTAGTGAGAAGGAGTAGTATGCTTTAATGAAAGTCCTTGTAGAGGTATAGAGCATGAGTTTTGAGGATCAACTTTATATGAATATGATCATCTTGGGAATAACACTTTGAGGCTTAGAATTAGGCTTAAACAGAATAAGAGGATGTAGTCAGGCAGAGATTTGAATAGGAGCTATAAGCTTCAAGTGATGTAGTGGAGTTCCATAAAAAGGAGCGTAGTTGAGATGAGGAGCTAACTTAGAGAACTATCCATAGAGTCTTATATATCATGATGATCCCTTTCTTGATTAGAGTTGATGACTTCCTTCTTGAGTTCAAGTAACTGATTGTCAAGGTGTTTAAATGACTCAAAATGTTTGAGTCCTGATGTCCCTGTCATGACCCAAGCCTAGGGCCTAGACGTGACCGGCGTATAGGGAACCCGAAGGAACCCCAAACAATCCTCATAGCATATCATTACACATCCTTGGTTACAAAACAATTAAATGACATTTGAAGAATAGAAATAAGGGGAAAAAGGACTAAGGGAGAACTTGTGATAACATAGAGTCAAAAGATAATAGAATCAACTTATGGCATAAATATATAGCTTTGTCCAACAACACCTCTAGTACATAGATAATGGTGGAGACCAAGACATAAAACTATGCTCACCCTCATAGTCATAAGTAAATAATAAAGTAAAGAGAATCTTAATACATAGTGTGAGAGAATAGTCCTTGTCCCCGGAATGAGGACTCACCAAAGGCTAACTTGAACAATCCATCTAGCCACAAGAAGAATCAATAGGATATCTGGTCCCTAAATGGTGATATCATGTAGGCAAGAGTATGCATTAGTACGTTTGAATATACTAACTATGTGGCATACGATGCAATAATGGATAGGCATCATAATCCAAAATGTATAATGATAGACAATAGGCATAATATATCAATATGTAATGTATGATCGATGCATAAGTAAAACACGCTTAAGTAAATCATGGTCATATAAGATATCATATGTGAAGAAGAGACCAAGCTAGTTTTCCAACCTTGGTTAGTTGATGATGGTCACACCCCAATCATCCTAGGTGGTGAGGTATAAAGCTCTCACATGGTTGATGTTGGTCACCCCCCTATCTTCCTAGGTAGTGAAGTATAAACCCCTCACATGGTTGATGTTGGTCACACCCCAATCATCCGAAGTGGCGAAGTATAAACCCCTCACATGGTTGATGTTGATCACACCCCAATCATCTTAGCTAGCAAAGTATAAACCACTCACATGGTTAATGTTGGTCGCACCCTAATCCTACTAGGTGGCGAGGTATAAACCCTTCACATAGTTGCGCGGGCTCTTATCCCCCTAGATTGGGCATGGTCTAATGCAACACCTTATATAGGATTCATCATAAGCTCTAATGCAATATCTCATGCAGAAATAAACATGTACAATAAGATCATTTCATCATCATAACATCATGCATATCATATCTCATGCTTTGGACCTTCAATTTCTTAAGAAAACATAGCCTGACATTTTATCAAACACCTTGGGGGTGTGTAATGGGGGTAAAAGAGCATGCAATGTAGAGATGAAATCATGATGAAAAATCAGCGGTAAAACTTTTAATCAACGCCTTGCAACAACCCCAAGATAGTCACATCAAAATGCCTCATTAATTCCAACATTAGATCCAAGATTTGAAGCTCAAAAAGTGCTAAAACAACCACACTTTCATGAACTCAATATACAAGACCCACATGTAAAATCAACTTTTAATCATGCAATATTAATTAAAAGAGAGTTTAGGCACCATGGGTGCAAGAACTGGATGGTTCAACACCATATCACTTAGCTTTGGAGAGGTTCTTGAAGAAGACTTTAATGGGGAATTGAAGCTTGAGTGAAATCCTTAAGATTGGTCTTGAGTTTGGGACTTGAATTCATGGTGAAATATGAGTCAAAATGTTTAAGTAAGTTTTGGGAAATGTTAGGATGATATGAGGGTGAAATAAGGCTAAGTATATGTATTTTCAAGTGTGGGAACCCTTAGTCCCAAGATTGGCCTGAAGTCAAGAGAAAATAGGACCAAAACGGACTGCTCACTAGAAATTGTATTTTCTGCACGGGCGAGTTTTATGAAAATGGGCATAAATCCTTCATCAAAACTCAAAATGAGGTGAAACAAACTGCATTGAAAAGCTAATTCAAAGGGCTTTCAGTCGATCTATGCCCCTTTAAATTAGACCCTCCTAAATAACTTGTTTTGTGATTTTTGGATTTTGATACGATTGCTTTAAAATTTGGGTTAGACCCATTTCCCACTCAATTTGACCCCCTAAACTAGAATATGAAATCAGATTTTCAAAATAACAAATTAATTTTTAGATATACGGAAAACAAGATTCCGAGGGCTTTCGAGGCACGTTTTCAGGCACTTTTATTTTGGGTCGTTTCAGTCTCATTCGTGCTTGATGGTAAGAATGTATAAGGTATAGAACAAGGATCTTATGGGCTAGATTTTAGGAGTATGATTGATTTACAAATATGGTGACTTCAAGTTAAGCTTGATCATGGTAGTATGCAGTGAGAATTAGGCTTCGATAAGAGTTATAAGCTTTAGGCAGTGATGTCCTCTAATGAGATGAGTTTTCTATCTGTAAGTCGATGATCACCCTAGAGTTAGAGTATTTGAGTAATTGAGTTCCTGATTATATACGTGCCTTGACAAATCTCCTAGTGTACTCATCATTTGAGGATGAGGTCCCAAAGGAAAGATAATATAACACCTGGTAAAATTACCAAGGTACCTATAAATGAGAGACATTTGTGTAACACATCTTCCAAAATTCTTGAAGGAAATTCAAGGTAAAAAGATGCATTTAGCACAAAATATTGTGTGAAAAATGGTCTTGGTTAATGTTTAGAGAAATCAAATCAAAAGATAATTTTTAATGCAACAATGCAATTCTATAGAAGTGTGTGACATGTTTGCATTGCAAACTTGTCGTGAATTTGCATTTAACTAGGTTTCTAACATTTTCTACGAGATCAGAAAATCAATCAGAAAACTTTTGGAAAAAAATGAACAGTACGCGACAAGTCCGCAGATATGGTCCACCGACCCGTGCATTCTATAGTTTTCCCCACCTCTCCTAAACCTAACCCATGGTCAATAAAGGTCATTCTTGTCCTAAAAAGGTACCTAAACCCATTCTAAATTCTTTTATGCTAAAAATATGAGGAGACTATGAGCGAAGAAGAGGAGAAAAAGTTAGGTTTTAAAGAGAATCGTACGATTTCTTCCAAACTAATCCAAAGTTCAAATCTTCTAAGTATATAAGGCTATTCATAGCATTGAATTGAGTTCATCCACGTGCCCAACATGTTGATTCTTTAAAATTGAGAAAGAGTTTTGATGATGTGTGCATGAATTTTTTGAAACATGTTTTCAAAAGAAAGCACTTGATATTTTGATGAGTTTGGATGAAATTGAGAATTGAGTTTAAGTGATGTTTTGAATAAATATTAAGCACTGAGATGGGTATAGTACGAGTGTCTCTGTCACAACCAAAGCCTAGGTCCTAGACGTGACACGGCAAATGGGGAACCTGAAGGAACCTCAAACAAGCCTCTTAAGTTGCCATTACACATTATTGGTCACAGAAGCATACAAAGACGTAAAGAGTAATAATAGGGCAACGGGACTAAGGGAACTCATATAAACATCATAAACAAGAGACAAGAGTCAAGCTCATCATAAGTACATAGTATGTCCAACAAACACCTCTAATACATAGATATAGCGGGGGCCAAGACAAGCTACTAGACTCACCCTCATAGTCAACATAGAGTATAAGAAAGATGTCTCATTACAAAGATAATATCAACATAAACCGAGGTCCTCGAAATGGAGGAATCACCAACATGCTTGGAATAGCACCGTCTAGCGACGTGGAGGAGGATGATCAACTCGGGCACCGGTCCCTACATGGTGATATCATGTAGGCTCTTAGTATGCGTTAGTACGTTTGAATGTACAAAGTGTGTGGGATGCAATGCAACAATAGATAGGCATCATAATCCAAAATGCATAATGATGGCAGTAGGCATAATATAGCAATATGACATGTATGATCCATGCATAGGTAAAACATGATTAAGTAAATCATGCTCATATACAATATCATATGTGAGGAGGAGACCAAGCTAGATTGCCAAGGTATAAACCCCTTGGGGTTGGTGATGATAGCATCCATCACCCTAGTGTCTGAGGTACAAACCCTTCATCAAGGTTAGTGATGATCGCACCCATCACCCTAGTGGTTAAGCATTCAACCCCTCAACTGTGTTAGTGATGATCGCACCCATCACCCTAGTGGTTAAGAATTCAACCCATCAATTGGGTTAGTGATGATTGCACCTATCACTCTAGTGGTTGAGCATTCAACCTCTCAACTAGGTCCCCGAACTGGGCATGGTCCACCACAACACTTCAAATAGTATTAATCATGTACATAATCTCATTTCATTATTATATAGTCAATCATACCATGTCACATGCTTTACACCCTCATTTCCTTAAGAAATCATAACCGGATATTTTGTCAAACACCTTGGGGTTGTGTAATGGGGATAAAAGAGCATGCAATTTAGAGACAAAATCATACGGGAAAATCAGTGGAAAAACCTTGAATCAACACCTTGCAATACACCCATGACATTCATGTCAAAACTCCTCATCAAATCCAACACTAGATCTGAGATTTAAAGCTCAAAACATGCTAAAAGAACCATACTGTCATGAACTAAAATCATCATGCAGTAAATTTCTCAATATACAAGACGACATGTAAAATCAACTTGAAATCATGCAACATTAAGTAGAAGAGGGTTTAGGCACCATGGGTGGAAGGACCCAATAGTTCAACACCATATACCTTAGCTTTGGAGAAGTTCTTGGTGGAGGTTAACAATGGAGATTTGAAGCTTGAAGAGAATCCTTAAATACGGATGAGGTTTTTGGCTCTTGAGTTTGGGAGTGAAAATATGACTAAGTATTTGAATGAGTGTTGGAAAATGTTTTGGGGAATATGAGAGTGAAAATTGGCTAAGTATGGATAACAATACATTTGGGAAATATGGGCCCAACACTTAAAATATTTTGGACCACACTTAACAACTGCCAGGTGACCAAAAACACATCTCTGCATCACGGAGAGGACGCGGAGATGAATATACACTACGACGTGCCCAAGGTGCGTCGTAGAGACATCGCGGAAAGCCCTTAAAAATTTATAATATCTATTCTTTCGCTCTTAAATCGAGGTTAGACCCTTTTTTTTTACCTAATTTGGATTCCCTTATCAGAAATATGAAGTCAGATTTTCAAAATAACGAATAAATTTTTATGATATAAAGAAATCAAAATTTTAGGCATTTCGAGGCATGTTTTTGGGTACTTTTTAGGGTCGTTTCAATATCTCCCCCTTGGGAATATTCGTCCCCAAATGCAAAAGAGACATACAAGAAAAGAATGATCGTGAACAAATCATCCCCAACAAGAATGCAACATAACATGTAAAATACCATTTTCAAAATCTCAATATAAGTGTAAAATCATCATAACTTTACCATCTTAAGCATAGATGCATATGAATGTCATAGGGGGATGAAATGTAAGACTTAAAGTTACATATGCAACTTAGGAGTAGTATATTAGGCTTGAGTGGAATGGAAAAGATAAGGACATCGCTTTTGCATGTCCGCTTCGGCTTCCCAAGTACCACTTTCGACTTGTTGGTTCTTCCAAAGGACCTTAACAAATAATACCTCTTTGTTTCTCAATCTCTTTACTTGCCTATCCAAGATCTGAACCCGAACCTCCTCATAGGTTAAGTTGTCCTCGTCAACACCAATAACATCAACAGGCAGAATGGCATTAGAATCACAAACACATTTCTTCAACATAGAGACATGAAATACCGGATGAACTAAATTCATTTCACTAGGCAACTTTAACACGTATGCTACCTTGCCAACCCACTTTATCACCTCATAAGTACCAACATACCTTGAACTCAACTTCCCCTTTTTGCCCAACCGGACCACATCTTTCATCGAAGAAACCTTCAAATAAACCCAATCGCCCACTTGCAATTGTAGGTCTCTTCTTCTCACATCGGCATAGGATCTTTGATGACTTTGGTCTGTCCTCAATCTTTCCCAAATTATCTTAACTTTCTCAAGAGCATACATAACTAGATTTGCTCCCAACAAAGCCACCTCTCCAACCTCAAATCAACCCACCGATAATCTACAATGTCTCTCTTAAAGAGCCTCAAAAGGAGCCATACCAATGCTAGAGTGATAGGTATTGTTGTAGGCAAAATCAATCAATGAGGGATGGTCATCCCAACTACGTTTAAGTTCCAAGACACAATCCATAAGAATATCTTCAAGAGCTTGAATTGTCCTTTCGGCTTGGCCATCCGTTTGCGAGTGGAAGGCCGTACTAAGGTGAACTTTGGTACCAAGACTTCTTTGAAAAGATCTCCAAAATTGGGAAGCAAATTATGCCCCATGATCTGATATAATGGATAAGAAAACCCAATGATAACTCACCAACTCATGGATGTACAACCTTGTATATTTTTCGGCCCCATATATAGTCTTGACCAATAGAAAGTGAACCAATTTCATCACCCTATCAACCACCACCCCTATGGAGTTAAAATGTTATCTAGTCTTGGGCAACCCAACCACGAAATCCATATTAACTAACTCCCACTTCAAAGTAGGAATCTCTATGTCTTGAGTTAGGCAACCCAGCCTTTCATGTTCGACTTTAGCTTGTTGGCGACTATGGAAACCGAAAAATTTTTTGGCAATGTCCCCCTTCATGCCTCCCAACCTATAAACATCCCTCAAGTCTCTATACATTTTAGTGGAACCTAGGTGGATAGAATAAGAAGAATTATGGGCTTCATCAAGAATTTTCTCCCTCAAACCATCAACATAATTGGGAGAAAACCTCTATTTTTCCCTCTTTCACCAAGGCCTTCAATTCAAGCAAGGAGGAGTCTAGATCTTATTTTGCTATCACCTCATCAACCAAGGAAGATTTAGAACCATCAATCACAACAACACCATCACCCAAATCTTCCAACCTCACCCCCAATCTAGCCAATCTATGCACCTCCTTAGCCATCTCCCTTTCACCATCATCAACAGCCGACTCCAAGCATCCGCCACAACTTTTGCCTTACCCAGATTGTGATTCACACTCATGTCATAGTCCTTAAGGAGTTCTAACAACCTTTTTTGTCTCAAGTTAAGGTCATTTTAAGTGAAGACATACTGAAGGCTTTTATGATCAGTGAAGACATCAACATGCACCCCATACAAATAATGACGCCAAAACTTTAATGCAAAAACCACGACAGCCGATTCAAGATCATGGGTAGGGTTGTTATTTTCATGCACTTTGAGTTGTCCAGAAGCATAGGCTGTGACCTTACCATTTTCCATTAGTACATAACCCAAACCAACTCTAGATGCATCACAATACACAAAAAATCCCTCAAGCCCATCCGGTAGTAACAATATAGGAGCGGACACAAGTCTATTTTTCAATATTTGGAAACTTTTCTAACATTCATAGGTGCATACAAAATTCACCTTCTTTTGAGTCAATTTTGTGATAGGAGAAGCATTGGAGGAGAACCCATTCACAAACCTTCTGTAGTAACCCGCAAGGCCTAAGAAACTTCTAATGTCCGACGAGGTCAATGGTCTAGGCCAAATACTAATCAAATTGGTTTTCTTAGGATCCACTTTTATACTATCCCCCTATACTACATGACCAAAGAATGCAACCTCCTTCAACTAAAATTCACACTCGTCATACTTAGCATACGATCTCTCCTCCCTAAATCTTTGTAACACAACCCTCAAATGACCCATATGCTCCTCCATACTATGTGAATAGGTCAAAGTATCATCACTGATGACCAGAACAAAGGAATCAAAGTACGGCTTGAAGACTCTATTCATTAGGTCCACGAAGATGGCCGGCGCATTAGTCGATCCAAAGGACATCATCACAAATTTATAATACGTATACCCTGTCCGAAAGGTCATCTTTGGAATATCACACCCCCTCACCCTTACTTGATGGTACCTAGACCAAAGATCAATCTTAGAGAAAAAACCAGCCCCTTTCAATTTGTCAAGCAAGTCATCAACCTTTGCAAGAGGATATTTATTCTTTATAGTGACCTCATTGAGTTATCGGTAGTCAATGCACATTCTAAATGACCCATCTTTATTCTTTATAAAGAACATCGGTGCACCCCAAAGTGATTGGCTATGTCTAACAAATCGCTTCTCTAACAAATCTTTCAATTGTTCCTTTAACTCCTTCAAATCTGCCGGGGCCATACAGTCAGGGGGAATGGAGATATATTGGGTGTCGAGAAGGAGATCTACGCCAAAATCTATCTTCCTTTTGGGAGGGACATCAGGATGGTCATTTGGGAAGACATCAAGAAATTAAGTTACAACTGGAACTGACTCATTAAAAGGGACTTTGGACTCCACATCTTTGACTCTCACAAGATCATACAAACACCCCTTGAAAATCAACCTACGGGTTTTAATGCATGAGATGAACCTACTCCTTACTACTACATTATGACTTTCCTAATCGAGGACGGGGTCGTTTGGAAATTGAAACTTGACCCTATGAGTTCTATAATTGATAGCAGCATAGTATGCATGCAACCAATCCATGCCAAGGATAATATCAAAATCAACCATATCTAATTCAACAGGATCACAAGGTAAGATTTTATGCAAGATGCAAACCGAAAAATTTCTATTCACCCTCTTAGCAACAATAGAGGCACCAATAGGGGTAGACACCTCATCTGACTCATGCAATAACTCCGACTCAACATGGAACTTTTTAGCAACAAAGGAGGTAACAAAGGAAAGGGTGGTACCCGGATCAATCAAAGCATATACATCAAGATCAAAGATTTTCAATGTACTGGTAACAACATTAGGGACCTCACCAACCCCATGCCTCCCATGTAAAGCATAGAATCGATTATACCTTGGGGTACCACCTTGAGGACCACCTCTACTTAATGGAACTGCATTTGCACCCTGAACATTTCCACGGTTTCTAAGGCAATCTATCTTTTTAAGACCAAGCTCCCTACATTTAAAACATGCATTGGAACCCTTCTAAAATGGGCCCTTATGACCCCCCCCCCCCAATATAATTGGACATACATCATTAGGAGCCACACTGACAAAACCTTGAAGCCTAGAGAAGTCATTGGCAAACCCCATATTAGTAGCATGAGAAGGCCTTTGGCCTTGAAATCTAGCACCCTTATGGAACCTACCCTCAAACTAGGCCCTCTTGGCCTCGTGACCCCTCTTCTTTCTCAACTTCTCATCCTCCATTTGCCAGCATATGTCATTAACTGAGGTAAATCCATGTCACCAACAAGCAAGGCGGACCGACACTCCTTACCTACCAAATCGAGGATACCCATAACGAACTTATTCATCCTTAACCTGGAGTCTGCCACCAAGAGAGGAACATACTTTGAAAGCTGATTAAATTTGAGGGCATATTCTGTCACACTCATACCATCTTGCTTTAAGTTCATAAACCCAACCAACTTTGCTTCTTAAGCTCAACAGGGAAGAACCGATTAAGGAAGGCCTATTTGAATTCCTCCCAAAGTACCAGATAGCCATAACCCTTCACACCTTTCCAATGGTCAAACCAAATTTGGGCGACCTACTTGAGTTGGTATGCCACCAACTCCGCCTTCTCATTTGGCCCAACACCCATGATTGAAAAGATTTTATAGATTTCAGCAATAAAGTCTTGTGGATCTTCATCCACCTTTGATCCATGAAAAACCAATGGATTCATCCTCATAAAGTCCCTTACCCAAGCTCCCAGGGTAGTAGCATGAGGGACATGGGGCTCTTTTGGTTGGATACCACTTGGGCAAGCATAGTAAGTGCATCCTAGAGCTCACAATTGGTAGGTTGCTCCTATGAAGTTTAGGCCCGTCTTCCTCCAGCATTCGACATGATCTAGCATGGCAAAGAACAATCATAAGGGAGGAGTACTTATCACAACTCTATAGCATGAATTAGGACATAAAGAAGGGAAACATTTTCTAAAACGTCTCATAGCCTCCTATCATAGTCATGGCACATCACAATCATGAATAGGAATCTACTTAGCGCAGGGTATTAGACTCCGAGGATCTATCAACCTAGTGCTCTAATACCATGTTTGTCGTAACCGAAGCCTAGGGCCTAGACGTGACACGACGAATGGGATCCCAAAGGAACCCTAAATTAGCCTCTTAACTTGCTATTATACATTATTGGTCGCGAAAGCAAACAAAGATGTTAAGAGTAATAATAGGGAAATGGGACTAAGGGAACTCACATAAAAATCATAAACAAGAGACAAGAGTCAAGCTCGTCATAAGTACATAGTATGTCTAACAAACACCTCTAATACATAGATATAGCTGGGGCCAAGACAGGCTACCGGAAGCTCACCCTCATAGTCAACATAGTGCATAAGAAAGGTGTCTTATTATAAAGATAAGATCAACATAAACCGAGGTCCCCAAAATGGAGGACACAACAACACGCTTGGAATAGCACCATCTAGCCACATGGAGGAGGAGGATGATCAACTTGGGCTCTAGTCCCTAATGGTGACATCATGTAGGCAGAAGTATGCGTTAGTACGTTTAAATGTACTAAGTATGGGGGATGCAATGCAACAATAGATAGGTATCATAATCCAAAATGCATAACAATAGGCAATAAATATAATATAGCAATATGAAATGTATGATCAATGCATAGGTAAAACATGCTTAAGTAAAATCACGCTCATATAGAATATCATATGTGAAGAGGAGACCAAGCTAGATTGCCAAGGTACAAAGCCCATGGGGTTGGTAATTATAGCACCTATCACCCTAGTGTGTGAGGTACAAACTCCTCATCAAGATTAGTGATGATCGCACCCATCACCCTTGTTGTTGAGAATTCAACCCCTCAACTGGGTTAGTGATGATTGCACCCATCACCCTAGTGGTTGAGCATTCAACCCCTTAACTAGGTTAGTGATGATCACATGCATCACCCTATTGGTTGAGCATTCAACCCCTCAACTGGGTCCTCAATTTTGGGATGGTCTACCACAACACTTTAGATAGTATTCATCTTATAAATAAGCTCATTTGATCATCATATAGTCAATCTTACCATCTCTCATGCTTTAGACCCTCATTTCCTTAAGAAATCATGACCAGACATTTTGTCAAACACCTTGGGAGTGTACAATGGAGGTAAAAGAGAATGCAATTTAGAGATGAAATCATTTAAGAAAATCAATGGAAAAAGCTTAAATCAACGCCTTGCAATACACCCAAGACATTCATGTCAAAACCCCTCATGAAATCCAACATTAGATCCAAGATTTGAAGCTCGAAACATGTTAAAACAACCATACTTTCACAAACTAAAATCACTGTGCAGTAAATTTCTCAATATACAAGACCCACATGTAAAATAAACTCTAAATCATGCAATATTAAGTAGAAGAGGGTTTAGGCTCCAGGGGTGGATGGACCCAATGGTTCAACACCATATACCTTAGCTTTGATGAAGGTTTTGGTGAAGGTGGATAATGGAGACTTGAAGCTTGAAGAGAATTCTTAAATCCGGATCAGGGTTTTGGGTCTTGAGATTGGGAGTGAAAGTATGACTGAGTTTTTGAATGAGTGTTGGGAAATATTTTAGGGAATATGAGAGTGGAAATTGACTAAGTATGGATAAAAATACTTTTGGGAAATTTGGGCCCAACACAGAGAATATTTTGGACCACACTTAAAAACTGTCAGGTGACCAAAGACACATCTTCGCATCACAGAGTGGACGCAGAGATGATTTTACACTATGGTGCGTCCAAGGCGCATTGCAGAGCCATCGTGGAAAGCCCTCTAGAATTTGTCCCTTAAAAATTTATAATTGCTATTCTTTTGCTCTTAAATCAAGATTACACCTTGTTTCATCTAATTTGGGCCCCCTGATCACAAATATGAAGTCAGTTTTTGGAAATAACGAACTGATTTTTAAGATATAAAGAATTCAAAATTTTGGGCATTCCAAGGCACGTTTATGGACACTTTTTGGGGTCGTTTCAATATCTCCCTCTTGGGAACATTCGTCCCCGAATGTAAAAGAGACATACAAGACAAGAGTAATTATGAAAAAATCAAGCCCAACAAGAATGCAACATAACATGTAAAATACCATTTTCAAAATCTCAACATAAGTGTAAAATAATCATAACTTTAGCATCTTAAGCATGAATGCATATGAATGTCACAAGGGGCTGAAATATAACACTTGAAGTCACATATGGAACTTAAGAGTAGTACCTCAGGCTTGGGTGGAGTGGAAAAGATAAGGATTCCACTTTTGCATGTCCGCTTCGGCCTCCCAATTAGCACTTTCGACTTGTTAGTTCTTCCACAAGGACCTTAACGGATGCTACCTCTTTGTTTCTCAATCTCTTTACTTGCCTATCAAAGATCTGAACCGGAACCTCCTCATAGGTTAAGTTGTCCTCAATAACACCCACAACATCAAGAGGTATAATGATATTAGGATCACCAACACATTTCCTCAACATAGAGACGTGAAATATCGGATGAACTAAATTCATTTCACTTGGCAACTTCAACTCGTATGCTACCTTGCCCACCCTCTTTATCACCTCATAAGGACCAACATACCTTGGAATCAACTTCTCGTTTTTGCCAAACCGAACAAAACCTTTTATCAGAGAAACCTTCAAATAAACCCAATCACCCACTTGAAATTCTAGGTCTCTTCTTCTCACATCAGCATAGAATCTTTGGCGACTTTGGATTGTCCTTAATCTTTCCCTAATTGTCTTAAACTTCTCAAGAGCATCCATAACCAACTCTGGTCCTAATAAATAAATATATCTAACCACAAACCAACCTACCAGTGATCTACAATGTCTTCCTTAAAGAGCCTCAAAAGGAGCCATATTGATACCAGAGTGATAGTTGTTATTGTAGGCAAACTCAATCAATGGAAGATGGTCATCCCAACCACCTTTAAGTTCCAAGACACAAGATCTAAGCATATCTTCAAGTGTTTGAATTGTCCTTTCGGCTTGGCCATCTATTTGAGGGTGGAAGGCCGTACTAAGGTGAACTTTGATACCAAGACCCCTTTGAGAAGATATCCAAAAGTGGGAAGTAAATTGTGCCCCACGATTTGATATAATGGATAAGGGAACCCGATGCAACCTCACCAACTCATGGATGTGCAACATCACCAACTCCCCATATGTAGTCTTGACCAGTAGAAAGTGAGCCAATTTCTTCACCCTATCAACCACGACACATATGGAGTCAAAACCTTTTCTATTCTTGGGCAACCCGACCACAAAATACATATTAACTAACTCCCACTTCCAAGAAGGAATCTCTATGTCTTGGGTTAGGCCACCCAGCTTTGATGTTCGGCTTTGACTTGTTAGCAACTATGGCAACCAGAAATAAATTTGGCAATATGCCCCTTCATGCACCCCCACTAATACAAATGCCTCAAGTCTCAACATTTTGGTGGAATCGGGGTGGATAGAATAAGAGGAATTATGGGTTTCATAAAAAAATTTCTCCCTCAAACCATCAACACATGGCACATGCTACCTACCTTGGTATCCATCAGGGTCAATGATCTAGGACAATTCCTAATCACATCGGTTTTCTTAAGATCCACTTTTATACCATCCCCCGACACTACATGACCCAACAATGCAACCTCCTTCAACAAAAATTCACACTTGTCATGCCTAGCATACAATCTCTCCTCTCTCAATCTTTGCAACACAACCCTCAAATAAGATATGCTCCTCCATACTATGTGAATAGATTAAAATATAATCAATGAAGACCACAATAAAGGAATCAAGGTAGGGCTTGAAGACTCCATTCATTAGGTCCATGAAGATGGTCGGCACATTAGTCAATCCAAAGGACATCACTACAAATTCATAATGCCCATACCTAGTTCGGAAGGCTGTCTTTGGAATATCACACTCCCTCACCCTTACTTGATGGTACCCAGACCGAAGATCAATTTTAGAGAAAAAACTAGTCCCTTGCAATTGGTCAAACAAGTCATCAATCCTTGGAAGAGGACATCTATTCTTCATAGTGACCCTATTAAGTTGCCAGTAGTCAATGCACATTCTAAGTGACCCATCTTTCTTCTTTGCAAACAACATCGGTGCACCCTAAGGTGATTGGCTAGGTCTAATATATTCCTTCTCCAACAAATCTTTCAATTGTTCCTTTAACTCCATCAATTCTGCTGGGGCCATATGGTAAGGGGGAACGAAGATAGGTTAGATGTCGAGAAGGAGATCTATGCCAAAATCTCTCCCTTTTGGGAGGGTCACCGGGAAGGTCATTTGGGAAGACATCAAGAAATTTATTTATGACTGGAACTGACTCAATAGAAGGGACTTTGGACTCCACATCTTTGACTCTCACAAGTTGATATAAACAAACCTTGGAAATCAACCTATGGGCTTTAATGCATGAGATGAACCTACCTCTCACTACTACATCATGAATTTCCTACTCAAGGATGGGTTCATTTGGAAATTGAAACTTGACCCTATGGGTTCTACAATCGATAGAAGCATAGTATGCATGCAACCAATCCATCCCAAGGATAACATCAATATCAACCATATCTAACTCAACAAGATCACAAGGTAAGATTTTATGCAACATGCAAACCGAAAAATTTCTATACATCCTCCTAGCAACAATAGAGGCACTTATAGGGGCAGACACCTCATATGACTCATGCAATAACTTCGATTGGAACTTTTTAGCAACAAAAGGGGTAACAAAGGAAAGGTTGGTACTCGAAACAATCAAAGTATATACATCAAGATCAAAGATTTTCAATGTACTGGTAACAACATTGGGGACCTCACCAACACCTTGCCTCCCATATAGAGCATAGAATCGATTGTGCCTTGGGGCACCACTTTGAGGACCATTTCTACGCAATAGAACCGCATTTGTACCCCAAACCTTGCCACAGTTTCTAGGGCGATCTACTTTCTTGTGACCGAGCTCCTCACATTCAAAACATGCATTGGAACCGTTCAAACATGGGCCCTTATAACCCCCCCCCCCATATCTAGGACACACATCATTAGGAGCCACACCAAAAACACCTTGAGGCCTAGGGAAGTCATTGGAATAACCCTTATTAGTAGCATGAGGAGGCCTTTGGCCTTGAAATCTAGCACCCCCGTGGAACCTACCCTCAAATCGAGGCCTCTTGTCCTCATGATCCCTCTTCTTTCTCAACATCTGATCCTCTATTTTCTTGGAGTATGTCATCAACCGAGGAAATTCTATGTCACCAATAAGCAAGGCAAACCGACACTACTCACTTACCAAATCGGAGACACCCATAACGACCTATTCATCCTTGACCTAGAATCGACCACCAAGTGAGGATCATACTTTGAAAGTTAATTAAATTTGAGGGAATATTCCCTCACACCCATACTACCTTGCTTCAAGTTAAAAAACTCAACCAACTTTGCTTCTCTAAGCTCAACAGGGAAGAACCGGTTAAGGAAGGACTATTTGAATTCCTCCCAAAGCACCACGTAACCATTTCCCTTCTCACCCTTCCATTGATCAAACCAAATTTGAGCCACCCCTTTGAGTTGGAATGCCACCAACTCTGCCTTCTCATATGGCCCAACACCCATGATCGATAAGATTTTATAGACTTCATCAATAAACTCTTGTGGATATTCATCCACCTTTGACCCGTGAAAAATCAGAGGATTCATCATCATGAAGTCCCTTACTTTAGCTCTGGGGGTGGTAGCATGAGGGGATTGGGCCCCTTGTTAGAATTGGTTGGCCACCACTTGGGCAAGAATAGTAAGAGCATCCAGAGCTCACAATGTGTAGGTGTCTCCTCCGGATTTTAGGCTCGTCTTCCTTTAGTATTCGGCATGATTTGTCATGGCAAAGAATAATCTTTAGGGGGAGTACTTATTACAACTCTATAGCACGACTTAGGACATGAAGAAGGGAAACATTTCCTAAAACGCCTCATAGCCTCCTATTTATAGTTATGGCGCGCTTCAAAACCATGAATAGGACTCTAATCGGCGTGGTATGCTGGACTCTAAGGATTTATCAACCTAGTGCTCTAATACCAGGTTTGTCACGCCCAAGCCTAGGGCACGTGACACAGCGAATGGGAACCCGAAGGAACACCAAACAAGCCTCTTAACTTGCCATTACACATCATTGGTTGAGGAAGCATACAAAGACATAAAGAGTAATAGTAGGGCAATGGGACTAAGAGAACTCAAATAAGCATTATAAATAAGATATAAGAGTCAAGCTCATCATAAGTACATAGTATGTCACTAATAAACACCTTTAATACACAGATATAGCGGGGGCCAAGACAAGCTATCGGGCACACCCTCATAGTCAACATAGAGTATAAGAAAGATATCACATTACAATGATAAGATCAACATAAATCGAGGTCCTCGAAATAGAGGACTCACCAACACACTTAGAATTGCACTATCTAGCCACGTGGAGGAGGACGATGATCAACTTGGGCACCGGTCCCTACATTGTGATATCATGTAGGCAAGAGTATACGTTATTAAATTTGAATGTACTAAGTATATGGGATGCAGTGCAATAATAGATAGGCATTATAATCTAAAATGCATAACGATAGACAATAGGCATAATATAACAATATGATATGTATGGACAGTGCATAGGTAAAACATGCTTAAGTAAATCATGCTCATATAGAACATCATATGTGAGGAGGATACCAAGCTAGATTGCAAAGGTATAAACCCCTTGGGGTTGATGATGATAGCACCTGTCATCGTAGTGTGTGAGGTACAAACCCCTCATTAATGTTAGTGATGATCGCACCCATCACCCTAGTCATTGAACATTCAACCCCTCAACTGCGTTAGTGATGATTGCATCCATCACCCTAGTTTTTGAGCATTCAACCACTCAACTGGGTTAGTGATGATCGCACCCATCACCCTAGTGGTTAAGCATTTAACCCCTCAACTGGGTCCCCGAATTGGGCATCGTCTACCACAACACTTTAGATAATATTCATCATGTACATAAGCTCGTTTCATCATCACATAGTAAATCATACCATATCTCATGCTTTAGACCCTCATTTCCTCAAAAAATCATAATCAGACATTTTCTCAAACACCTCGGGTGTGTGCAATGGGGGTGAAAGAGCATGCAATTTAGAGATGAAATCATGCAGAAAAGTCAGTGGTAAAACCTTTAATCAACACCTTGGAACACACCCAAGACAATCATATCAAAACCCTTCATCAAATCCAACATTAGATCCAAGTTTTGAAGCTCAAAATATGCTAGAACAACCATACTTTCATGAACTAAAATCACTGTGCAGTAAATTTCACAATACACAAGACCCACATGTAAAATCTACTTTACCTCACGCAATATTAAGTAAAAGAGGATTTAGGCAGCAATGGTGGAAGGATCCAATGGTTCAACACCACATACGTTAGCTTTAGAGAAGTTCTTGGTGAAGGTTGACAATGGAGACTTGAAGCCTGAAGAGAATCCTTACATTTGGATGAGGGTTTTGGGTCTTGAGCTTGGGAGTGAAAACATGGCTAAGTGTTTGAATAAGTGTTGAGAAATGTTTTGGGGAATATGAGAGTGAAAATTAACTAAGCATGGATAAAAATATGTTTGGGAAATTTGGGCCCAACACTTAGAATATTTTTGACACCACACTTAAAAACTACCAAGTGATGAAAAACATATTTCTAAGTCGTGGAGAGAATGCGGAGATGATTTTACACTATGGCGCGCTCGATGTGCATCACAGAGGCATCACGGTAAGCCCTCCGGAATTCATCCCTTAAAAATTTGTAATTGCTATTCTTTCGCTCTTAAATCAAGGTTAGACCCTTTTTCATCTAATTTGGACCCTTTGATCACAAATATGAAGCCAAATTTTTAAAATAATGAATGAATATTCTAGATATAAAGAAATCAAAGTTTTGGGAATTTCGAGGCACATTTTTGGGAACTTTTTGGGTTTATTTCAGACTCAAATCCCATAACTACGTCGTCAACATATGATAGTTGTGCAGTTAAGTCCAGCAACTCTTGTCCGAAAAGAGATGGACGTGGATGATGGATCCATGATGTTAATGTTGATTTCCTTACCCTGGCAAGTAATAGATGGGTGAGCAACGACGTCGTGTTTGTTGTGCACCACCTTAGAGGGTGATGGGATAATTGTTGGTTAGAGAAACTGCACAATTTTGTATAATCGACTTGACTGAGTTGCATATTATTGAGTTATTTTCAAATCATGACAACATTCTTAAACTTTCATGTTTTACTTAGTTGAGTTGAGTTAGTTAATTTGATTATGTCCTTTCCCTTCTAGACATTTTGCATACCAGTATACTCTTTGTACTAACGTCCATTTGGATAACATCCTTTCATGATGCAGAGCTAGGTATTAGGGATCATCAATAGGCGCATCATTGAGGATCTATTCACATTCAGCTGATTTGGTGAGCCATCCATGCTATCCAAAGGAACCTTTTTTCTCTCTTATATTGAATAGACATAGTCCTTTCTTTTGATGTAGCTCGAGACTTGTCTTGGCACCTTCTAGATGAGTATAAAGGCTTCATAGACATTGAGTAGAGAATGTTGAGTATTTTCCCCAACTCTTATTTATTGGAAGTTACCTTTTATATAAAGACTTGTTTCTTTAATTACTTTACAATCACTTCTTTGAGTATTTTCTTCCGTTATTGAGTATGAGTTGACAATGAGGATAAGTGGTACACTCGAGGACTACCGATAGTATCTGAGTGATGGCCACACCAAGGGTCCCCTCTCAGGCGTGACACTAATTCTCAAAACGTAACTCAAGACTGCTAGTCATTCAAACAAATTCACTTGACTCAACTTAGGTCTCTATTAATCTCACTATTCCATTCTGATTTGCATGCCCTTATATAGAATGAAATGTCCCAGAAACACTCACACAATATTTTCCAAACAATCAACAAGGATACAAGAACAAACACTCACACTCAAAATGGACATCTCATGCCCAGAAGTATCACACCATAGGCTTGTCCATACTTTTCAATCCACATTTTCTCAACTTCATTTAGTTAGAAATCCAAAAACACTTTGTTAGGCTTGTAATGTAGGCATTAGGGAAGGGTATAAAACAATATGGGTAAGAGTGACTAGTCCCTCCTTGAACTCTACATACTATCATCTTTCAACTTTTCCACCTTTTTCTTTAGGATTTACACCACTTATATATTTCAAATTCCCATTTCCAGTCTACATGCCCCACATGCTACAATTTCCAAACATTTTGGAGTATTTTCAATCAATTATTCATTTTTTTCTTTTTTTAAAAAAATTTCTTTCTTTTTTCACCACGTTTTGCAACTTCTTTATCTTTTTTTGCACTTTTTGACAAGCACTCAAGTGGTAGACATCCTTCCTCATTCTCTACATCACCCCCAACGTAGGCTTTTAGCTCTATTTTCACCAATTCAAGTTCAAGGAGGGGAAAATGGTTCAAAAGAAGGTTGTTTTTCAAAAATGGCCAACGCTTATAACATGGTTGCCAACAAAAAGTTCAAGGCTCAAAAAGGGACAACTAGTGATGTACTTAGCGTAAAGGTGAAATCTTTAGGCTAAGTGGACTTCAAATTTAAACCAAATTAAGGTCATGTTTCCAACCAAACTTAATCAAGGCCAATATTTCAAGACCAACAAGACAAGTTCTAGTTGACACAAGTGAAACAAAAGGAATTATTCAAAAAGACTCACCATACAGTGAAAGGAAAACTATTTTGAAAGGTCCAATTTCATTTCCTAGTCAAGAACAAGAGAGTCATTTATCAAACGACCTAGCAAGTAAAGAGCCACAAAAAGAGTCATAACCTTGTCATAAAATCATTCTATTAAAAAGGATACATTTTAAGAATAAAAAATGGAGATATATGCTCATTCAAGAAAACTTTACCACCCTTGGCTAACTCAACTGTCACCAAATAAGTCATAATCTCACATTTAAGCTCTACAAAATATCAGCTACTTAGACTTTAATAAAAATAGTATTTCCAACATATTTTCAACCAATTGATGATTTATTATTAAGAATGCCGCTCAAGATACTCCAAAACTAATAAGAAGTACGAATGTTATGATCAATTTAATAACCCAACAAAGGAGTTGGGGTAGAACCCACCGTGAATGTATTATGTAGATTTTAATAGAGAAGTGGTAACGTCTACTAGAATCGTGAAGCGATGAAAATAAATGGAAACATATGTAGACATGCAATTTCAATTAAAAAAAGTCAAGATTTGAGATTCAATCAGTTGGATGTAGTTGTAAAAAATTGGGTAAAGAGTGCTTCTATGGGGATTGATGTATAGATTAATTGCTAAATTTCAATTGGATGTTAATATTTCCCAAAACTTATTTAAATCACATGGGTAGGCTGGGTGATACTACAATTTGGCATGAAACTCTTTGAAAACACCAACTTTCAAACCTTACTTCCTCAAACACAAGTTTGGAACCACAATTCGAAATACCCAATACCTTAGCACAATTATTAACTAACAACAATAATTATACTGACATAGATTAGCAGTTATTCAATAAATTGATCCACTTTTCGCAACTTTTTCAAGCATGCAAAGAAATCTAAGCTAGAACTAAGTTCGCAACCCTAATTCTTAAATTAAACATGATGAATTTGAGAAACTCATCACAACTTAATCATAAATCAAGCAAATATCAAACACCCATAAAGAGAATATAACAATTTAACTATTACATCTCCTTAGAAGATTGAGGTTTATCCAAACATGGCAAAAAACTAAAATTGTACCAAATTATACTTCATCTATGATGGTAGAAAGTAATTCCCACAAGATTGATGTTAAAATCACCAAATTGGTGTACAAAAACTCTCAAAAATGTTCTCAGATTGAAGTTTTGATCTTTTCTCATTCAAATGTAGCTAGAACTCCTCAAGTTTTTGAAAACTTGACTATTTATACTATGGTAAAACTTCAATTTTGAAGAACTTAATAGACCTTCCCAAGTCGATCAACGAGTCTCTTATTGCCTCCTTTTGTCACCATCTTAACCAAGAACTCAATCAGAACTATCGGGAGCATTAGGAGAACTAGGATGTTCTCACCTACTAAACTGGTGAGTTGCACTTGATATCTTGAGCTCGCCTTTCTTGTCCTAACTTTGGCTTCAGTTCCTGGATGCTTTGGCGAGCTAACTTGAATTGCAAAATATCTTTGGTGACTCACCCGTAGAATGATCATCTCGCCTTCAGTATTGGCCTCAATTATGGTATTTTCTAGAGGACTTGGAGACGAACAATTCATCTTGCTTGTCTTGATTGGCGATTTATCGACCACTATGAAAACTTGCCAATTTGTCTCACCTTTGAGCTTTTTTCTGGAGCTTTCGGGGGTCTTGGCTTGCATTGGTGACTAGCAGAATGCGTTTAGCGATTCGCCAAGTGCAACCAGTTAGATTCGGACTACTTTCTCATCTGCTTTGCTACTCTTTGGCCCCTTTTTAGCCATTTTTCTTTTAAGTTATGTCCAACACCTTGTCTATCTATAAAACAAAAAAATTGCGTTAGTTCAAGGCATAAATATGGTATCAAGGACACTTTCTCCATCAGTTAAAAGCACCAAATAAGTCAAATTTTCACCACTCATCAACATACATTGTGACATAATGTAGCATAGAGTATGCGTTAGTACGTTTAAATATACTAAGTGTGCGGACATGCAATACAATACGGATACATAGTATGGAATTTCATAGTAGTGATATGTAAACAACGGA
>JAABOM020034999.1:0-17041 GCA_011800125.2 Solanum clarkiae
ATTGTTGGAAAATCAGTTAGTGTTTGTCTGGGTGCCCGATCGGCACCAGTCACGGCCCTGGATTGGGTCGTGACAGATAGGATCGTCCCTGGCTAGGTTCTTCTTCCACCCCTCGGGCTACCGCCCATCAATAAACAATATACTTTATCTTTCAATCACCTTTGAAAATATTCTTTTGGTGGTCATAATATTGGAGCTTTAGGGCTGTACATAAACATATGACATGTAGATAATCATACAAGAGAATATGGCAATGAAGAGAGTATTTTACACAAATAATGAAATGTGTACAAAATGAAATAACTCGTGAACTTTATTTAGCAACACGAAACCTTATATTTACATATGTATGCACATTTGAAGGTGATTATATGTGGCAGAATATGAACATATGAAAGGGTGGAGACACGATTATTAGTTGTGTCGGAGTTTGGTAAATGTCTTTGTGTACCAAGGAGGGATCCATGTTTCATGTCAAACGATACGAAATCAAGTGGCCTTACATACCTCGTTGTATGACCTCGTTACTGCCTTGGAGTGGATGCTTTTCCCTCAAATATTAATCTACATCATATTACGTATAAGACTAGTATTAGCAGCAACACAACACTTCTTGGCAGCCCAATATCAATAAAAACTAACATCCGGACAACAAGCTTATAACTATCGCCCCTAAGGCATTCCTTCAGTCTTGTCACTTATAATCGTATTTTCTTGCAACCATACTTATGTACACATCATATACAACTCATTTCAGACCCTTAACAGTCTTCTAACATCCCGCAAAACATAACACATAATAATTCTACACAACCTACAAATGGACAACATAACATTACCCCCCTTCGCTACATTTCGACGTCAACAATTCCAAACCTGTTCCAACTCTAACCAAACTGTTTCAACAAAATTTACACATGCAAACAATGATAATACAATCTTAGAACATCACCCAAGAAGTCATGAAGGATGTGAGCTAATAGCCTTCCATCCAACAGCCTACAAATTCCAATCAACATTACACTTAAGATAGCACAATAAAACTCATTATTTAACTGAGACCAAAATCAGGGCAGCAACCTTAGGGTAATATCTATAACTCAAACCATGTTATTAACATCAAATTCTATTCATAATACAGCCCATAAATCATATATAAGTCACTAAAACAAAAGGCAAGTGTGCAACAATTTTCTAAACACATGCTGTCCAGAATTTCCAGCATAACATACTATCACATGCTTCTTGATTTTCATAAAGAAACCTTACTAGATACACAACTATAATCACTTATCTTTATCTTTAAAAGTTGAGATCCTTCTCAAGAACCCTAAAAGATCCTTTTGGCTGTTGCTCAAGGTCAAGAGACGTTGAGAGAAACTTAGAGAGAAAGCTGATTTTGTTTTTGCTGCAAGTGGAAAATTATTGTGGGAGCTGTTTTGACCACTTTTTACATAGCAACTTGGATGAATTTCTTTTGAAATCTTGACCAACTAATAACTCATATACTTAGGATGATTATTTAGCATCTAGTTCCCCAAAATTGGGCCTAAATGGGCATCAAATCTAATGGAATTTGGCTGCCAATTTCCAGCTTTCTTCTTAGTTGGTTTTTGGCCCAAATAGCCAAGTGGTTTGGGATATACTTGGGCTTTTCTTTACGTTCTTCTTGGACTGACAATAACTTTCTTTGCTAAAGCATGGGCTAAAATTACACCCTTAACACAGACTTTATCCATAATCAGACTTGGACAAATTTGACGTCGAGCCTCATCTCCATTTAGCTAGCAAATTCAAGCTAAGCAAGTAGGTGACTCACCTACTAGATTATTAATTGATATAAACACCTTAATTCTATTACTTTATTTAGGGTTGTGGTATCCTCAATTTAACACAAAACACATATACACTCGACCCTCTTAAGCGTTAGATGCCCATATCGCCCATTAACATGAGATTCAAGCACTTTTAAGAATTGACACTAATTTGACCAAACCATATCATGATTCATTCATACAACATTAGTACATGTAAAATATAGGGTGTTACAAATATCCCAAATTCAGAATACTTGAGCCGTTGAATATGAAAACATATTATATTATCAACTTGTTTAGATAACACGATGAGTAAGGTTAAAAGAGTCCCAATGACTAGTTAAATTGAGTCGAGCATGAAAAATTACATGATTGTTGAGTTGACTATATTTGAGTACTTGTATGTGATTGAATGAATTGATGAATCTTTGAGACGAATTGAGATAACTCTGTGAGGTTGAGGATGGGTTGATTGATTGAGTATTGAGGACTGAGTTACATGATGATTTGAACCTGTTTAAGTCTTGGAGGAGTATCGAGCACCAAATGGGGAGCGAGTATACTTTTACTTTAACCCATAGAACTACATTGCCAGCGTAGAACAGTCATACAACATTGTTCTGGTGACTTGTCCTGCAAGTGGACATTTACCTTGGATCCAAGAGAGAGTTGATCGTCCTATGTCATGGTACGTATAGGATGGGGGTGGTAATGATGTTGATTTATTGTACATCACCTAACGTATGGTGGTTGGAGGTATGTCGGTTAAGAGAAACTCCTAAGAAACTTTGGTTGAAAATGATATTTACAAACTTGAGTTTACTTTCACTATGCATATATATATATATATATATATATATATATATATATATATGTATATATATTGTTTGTACGTATCCAATATTCTAAACTGTTATATACTGAGCTGAGCATGAGTTTAGGAGTCGAGGTGAGTATTCTTGAGATTATTATTATTATTATTATTGTTATTGTTATATTTGATCTGTTGGACTTACTGTACATTCCACATATTGACGCCTTTGGCTGCATCGTTTCATGATGTAGATACTGGAGATAGAGGACTTTAGCCCGCGCACTACTGATCCAGATCGTATACCTCAGAGTTAGTGAGCTTTCCTTACATTCTGGAGAAGCCCTTTTAACCTTCTGTCTTTTATTGAGTACTATTTTCATTTGAGGTGTCTTGGCCTGTCATAGCACTATTTAGATTGTTGATTAGAGGCTTCATAGATGCTGAGAGAGTGATATAGTATTGTAATATTTCAAACCTTGTTCTTTTGAAACTATGAGTGAGTTTTCATTAATAATATTGTATCTATTTGAGTTATTTCTTCCGCTGTTGAGTATGATGTGATGATGAGGCCAAGTGGTTCATTCGAAGGCTAGCAATTGTCTTCGCGTGCCTCCCGAGGTGTGACACTTGAATCCTTTGGGATGAACTTGAAAACCCAAGCCTTTCCTTAACCTTTCTTGAGAGAGTATTTGCCTTAGGAATTTTTATGAATGAGAGTATGAGAGAATGACTAAGGTTCTGTAACAACTCGACCTAAGGACCTCATCGCCACACGACAGATAAGATACCCGAAGGAACCTCACTATGCCATCTCAAGCATCTTAAGTATTCACATGCATTTAATAGAAATATTTGCAAAAAAATAAGGGGGAAGGGACAATGGAATTTTTAAAGCAATGAAGCAATATTAAAAAGCAGTAAAAATAACTAACATTCATTATCCATAAGAATACCAACTACTACATCGATGGGGGGAACTGATAACAGTTGGTTTCTATCAATTAAAAAAGAATTTATAATTGTTCAACATAGAAAGTAAATGCCTAAAAAAAAAATTTGAATTTTGTACGACCTCAATGGGGCTTGAATATTCGATTCCGAAAAGTTTTGGACCAAGGTGACACTTCATGGAAGTTTGCACGGTCCGTGGGGATCTATACGGACTGTGTGGAGCCTCCTTGAAGTGGCCCTTGGCCTTGTACAGGGTGTGAGGGCCTTAATGTAGTGTTTGTCACCAAAGGCATGCCACACTTGGACCCGCACGGTCCATGTGAGGCCATATGGACTGTATGGTGGAACGTATGGTAGCCTTGGGCTTCAAACTCCACAATTTTAAGCCTAAGGCAAGTGGTATAGCCCCTCTTAGGACTGTTTGGTGCTTTACGGTCGGTGAGGCCTTTTCGTATAGGTGCGGGAGCGAAAACTTTCTATGTATTAGATCATTGTATCAAAACTTCATCTTGGAGAAATTTTCTAAGTGAAGTGGTACAAAAGTTAAATCAACCATTCAATATGAAATTTAAGTAAATCAATAAGTAAAAATCCACATTCAAATCATAATATTGATTAACCATGATTAAATCAAACTTTAAAGGGACAATGCATGATCAAATCTTCACAATAATAATGTAATTCAATATATTAGGGCTTAAATAAACTTAAAATCAATAATAAAGCATAGCCCATACTTCAACTGAATTTAATGACCAATAATCTTCCAAACCCATATTTAAAGTAAGTAAAATTGAAACGACCCCAAAAAGTGCCTGAAAATGTGCCTTGGAAGTACCCGGAATCATAATTTTCATATATATTAAAATTCGTGTGTAATATTGAAAATTTGACTTCTTATTCTTGTTCAGGGGAAAAATTGAGTGGGTAATGGGTCTAAACCCGATTTAAGAGCAACCGTATCAAAATCCAAAAATACAAAAATACGATTTTCAGTGAGCATTCATGCCCTTAGCACGACCCGCCAAGGGCGCGCCACAATGTTAAAATGTTCCAGATTTCCTGTATTGTCCAAGGCCTTTGAGTCTTGGACCTAAGCCTTTCCATGCGTAAAAATACCTATACTTAGCCATATTTTACCTTGATATCATTCAGGACATTTCCAAATATTCACTCAAATACTTAGATAATATTTTATCTCAAAATTCAAGTGTCCAAATCTCTTCCGGATCTTAAGGATTTCACTCAAGCTTCAAGTCTCCATTTCCAGTCTTCATAAAGAATTTTCCAAAGCTAAGGTATGTGAGTTTCAACCAATTAGTCTTTCCACCTGTGGTGCCCAAGCTTCCTTTTTACCTAAATTGCATGATTTAAAGTTGATTTACTCATGGGTCTTACTTATTATGAATTTCACTGCACACTATGTTGGGTTTTCATGAAGTTATTGATTGTTTTAGCTTGTTTTGAGCTATGAATCTAAGATCTACTGTGGGATTTGATGAAGGATTTTGATGTATATTGCTTGAGGGTGTTACTAAGTAGCTATTGATGGTTTTACGCTGAATTTTCTAGCATGATTCCACTCTTGATTTGCATGATTTTACACTAGCGCTACACACCCTCCAAGTGTTTAATAAAATGTCTGGTTGTGATTTCTTGAGGAATTGAAGGCCCAATGCATGTCTTATGAGTTGAATGACTTTATGATGATTAATGTATGTATATGATATTTTCTCTAATAGTGTTGAGAATTGACCAAGCCTCACTCGGGAGGTTGTAGGCTTGGGTAACCATGTTGATGGGTTTGTACCTCGACCACTTTGATCAAAGGTGGTAGAGTTATGCAACTATGTTGAGGGGTTTGTACCTCGATCGCATCACTCGTGAGGTGGTAGGCACGTACAACCATGTCGAGGGGTTTGTACCTTGATAATCATGTTGAGGGGTTTGTACCTCATCAACCATGTTGAGGGGTTTGTACCCCATTAACCACATTGAGGGATTTGTACACCATTTGCCTCTCCAATGAACTAGTAAGCGTGGATATTCACTACTAATGGTCTCTCCTTACATATGTATTATGTTCTACATAAGTATAATTTTACTTCAAGCATCATTCATACATGCCATATTGCTATATGCTTATTCATTGCCTATGTTATGCATTTTGTTTATGTTGCTTATCACTTGTTGCATTGCATCCTGCATACTTAGTACATTCAAACTTACTAACACACACTCTATGCCTATATGATATCACCATGTAGGAACCAGAGTCCCACTTGATCATCGTCCTCCACGTGGCTAGTACTATTTCTCTCAAACTAGTTGGTGAGTCCTCCATTCCGGGGACAATGTATATGATCTCTTGATATGTACTAAGATTATTTTTCTTTTATGTATGTATGGTCTATGAGAGTGAGCCCGGTTGCTTGTCTTGGCTCCCGTAGTAGAGGTGTTGTTGGACATGTTATGTATTGAGCCTTGACACTTTTGTTTTGGTGCTTATGTCATGAAAGTATCTCTTTAGCCCATTTTCCCTTATTTCTACTCTTATTATGTCTTTTAATTGCTTCCGCTACCAATGATGTGTAATGATATGTTAAGAGGCTTGTTTGGGGTCCCTTCGGGTTCTCCATTCGCTGTGTCACGTCTAGGCCCTAGGCCTGGGTTGTGGAAAACTTGGTATCAGAGCACTAGGTTGTTAGGTCCTCAACTTCCAACACACCATGTCAATTAGAGTCTTATTCATGGTTGTACTGTGCACCATAACTATGAGCAAGAGGCTATGAGGCGTTTAGGAAATGTTTCCCCTCTTCATGTTCCAAGTTGATCTGTAGAGTTAAAGTAAGGTTCCCCCTAATGATTGTTCTTTGCTATGCTAGGTCATGACTAACACAAGAGGAAGGAGAGACCGCACTCTCGAGGAACAACCGGCTCATGATGAGCTCCAAGATGCTCTCACTTTGCAAGCACAAGTTGTGGCTAACCAAGCCAACGAAGGGGCCCAAGCCCCTCATACTCCTACACTGGAATCTCGGGTGAGGGATTTTATGAGGATGAACCCACCAGAATTCTATGGGTCTAAAGTAGATGAGGACCCTCAAGAGTTCATTGATGAGATATAAAAGTTGTTGGCTATCATGGGTATTGGATCGGAAGAGAAAGAAGAGTTGGCGGCCTACCAACTCAAACGTGTAGCACAAACATGGTTTAATCACCAGAATGAGGAGAAGGGAATCAATAATGTGGTGTTTTGGAAGGAGTTTAAGGCGGCCTGTTTTAATAGGTTCTTCCCTCTTGAGCTTAAGGAGGCCAAGATGGTGGAGTTTATGAATATGAAACAAGGGTCTATGAGTGTGAGGGAGTATTCCCTCAAGTTTAACCAACTCACTATATATGCTACCACTTGGTTGCCGACCCAAGGTCTAGAATGAACAAGTTCGTGATGGGTGTAGCCGATTTGGTGAGTGAGGAATGCCGATCCGTTATGTTGATTAGTGACACGGATTTGTTCCATTTGATGACCTATGCTGAATAAATGGAGAAGGAAAAATTGAGGAAGAGGAGGAGTAATGAGGCTAAGAGGTCCATTTTGAGGGAAAATTCCAAGTTCGAAAGGGTGGTCGGTTTCATCAAGGCCAAGGATCTTCTCATGCATAAGAGGGTTGCTAATGACTTTCCAAGGGCCCAAGGTGTTGGGGGTGTGGTTCCTAATAGTGGTTGTCCAAAATGTGGTAGGGATCATTGTGGCCCGTGCTTGAGGGATACTAATGCTTGTTATGTTTGCACAGAAGTTGGGCAGAAGGTGATGGATTACCCTCGAAATCGCAACAAGGGTAAGGATGTTCGTGCTCAAGTTGTAATGTGGTTCCTTTGGGGAGAGATGGCCAACAAGATGGTGCCAAAGGCACAATCAATTCTATGCACTCAAAGGGAGGCAAGGAGTTGAGGAGGTTCCCGATGTCATCACCGGTATGTTAAAAATCTTTGATTTTGATGTGTATGCATTGATTGATCCCGGTGCCACTCTTTCTTTTGTTATCCCTTTTGTTGACAAAAAGTTCCAGGTTGAGCTTGAATTGTTGTGTGAGTCTTATGAGGTGTCTACTCCTATTGGCGCATCTATTATTGGTAGAAAGGTGTATAGAAATTGGTCCCGTTTGCATTTTGGATAAGATATTGCCTTGTGATCTTGTTGAGTTGGAAATGGTGGATTTTGATGTCATTCTTGGGATGGATTGGTTGCATGTATGCTATGCCTCTATTGATTGTAGAACCCGTAGGTCAAATTCTAATTCCCAAATGAACCCGTTCTTGAGTGAAAGAGTTATGATGTGGTCGTCAAGGGTAGGTTCATCTCTTGCATTAAAGCTCGTAAGTTGATCTCTAAGGGGCGTTTTTATCATCTTGTGAGGGTAAGGGATGTGGAGTAGAAGGTCCTTCCTATAGAGTCAGTTCCATTTATAAATGAGTTCCTTGATGTCTTTCCAAATTACCTTCCCAGTGTTCCTCCCCAAAGGGAAATAGATTTTGGTATAGACCTCTTTCCTGATACTCAACCTATTTCTATTCCCCCTTACCATATGGCCCTATTGAGTTAAAGGAGTTGAAGGAGAAATTGAGGAATTTGTTGGATAAGGGTTTCATTAGGCCTAGCCAATCACCTTGGGGTGCACCGGTGTTGTTTGTGAAGAAGAAGGATGGGTCCCTTAGAATGTGTATTGACTACCAGCAACTTAATAGTGTCACCATAAAGAATAAGTATCCTCTTCCAAGGATTGATCATTTATTTGACCAATTACAAAGGGCTAGTCACTTCTCTAAGATTGATCTTTGGTCCGGTTACCATCAAGTAAAGGTGAGGGAGTGTGATGTTCTCTAAGACGGTCTTCTGGACTAGGTATGAGCATTATGAGTTTGTTGTGATGTCTTCTGGACTATCTTCGTGGATCTTATGAATAGGGTCTTTAAACCCTATCTTGATTCATTTATTCTAGTCTTCATTGATGATATTTTAATCTATTCACAAAGTGAGAAGGAGCATATGGGTCATTTGATGGTAGTGCTATAATGACTGAGGGAAGAGAAGTTGTATTCCATGTATGAGAAGTGTGAATTTTTGTTGAAGGAGGTTGTCTTTCTAGGTCATATGGTGTCGGGGGATGGTATTAAGGTGGATCCTAAAAAGATGGATGTGATTAGAAAATTGGCCTAGACCATCGACCCCGTTGGATATTGAGAGCTTCTTGGGCTTAGCGGGTTACTACTAGAGGTTTGTGAATGAGTTCTCTTCTATTGATTCTCCTATGACCAAGTTGACCCTAAAGAAAGCCAAATGTGTGTGGTCCAATGAGTGTGAAAAGAGTTTCCAAACATTGAAGGATAAGCTTGTGTCCGCTCCTATTTTGTCACTACCGGAAGGGATAGAGGGGTTTGTTGTGTATTGTGATGCTTCTAGAGTTGGTTTGGGTTGTGTTCTAATGCAAAATGATAAGGTGATAGCCTATGCTTCTAGACAACTCAAAGTGCATGAAAAGAATTATCCTACCCATGATCTTAAACTGGTCACTGTGGTATTTGCATTAAAGATTTGGCGTCACTATTTGTATGGGGTACATCTTGATGTTTTCACCAATCATAAGAGTCTCCAATATGTTTTCACTCTAAAAGATCTCAACTAGAGACAAAGAAGGTGGTTAGAACTTCTTAAGGACTATGATATGAGTGTGTATTATCATCCCGGTAAGGCTAATGTGGTGGCCGATGCTTTATGTAGGGTGTCCATGGGTAGTCTAGCACATGTTGATGATGGTGGCAAAGTGGTGGCTAGGGAGGTCCATCAGTTGGCTAGATTGGCAGTTAGGTTGGAAGAGGTAGATAATAGTGATGTTGTTGTTGTTGATGGTTCTAAATCTTCATTGGTTGAGGAGGTGAAAGCTAAGCAAGATCTTGACCCCACTTTATTAAATTGAAGGCTTTGGCAAAAGATGGTAAGGTGGAGGTTTTCTCCCAAGGGGGAGATGGTACCCTTAGATACCAAGGTAGGTTGTATGTGCCTTGTGTTGATGGCTTGAGAGAAGATTTTTGATTAGGCCCATAATTCTTCTTATTCTATTAATCCCGGTTCTACCAAAATGTATAGAGATTTGAGGGATGTGTATTGCTAGGAGGTATGAAGAGAGACATTGCCAAATTTGTATTTGGTTGTCATAGTTGCCAAAAAGTCAAAGCCGAGCACCAAAGACAGGGTGGCCTATCACAGGACATAGAGATTACTACTTGGAAGTGGGAGGAGATTAATACGGATTTTGTGGTTGGATTTCCCAAGACTAGAAAGGGTTTTGATTACATTTGTTTTGTGGTTGATCGGATGACGAAATCGGCTCACTTTCTACCAGTTAAGACCACATATGGGGCTGAAGATTATGCTAGGTCGTACATTCATGACTTGGTGAGGTTGCATGGGGTTCCTTTGTCTATAGTATGTGATCATGGTGCTCAATTTACTTCACATTTTTGGAATTCCTTTCAAAGGGGTCTTGGTATAAGAGTTAAACTTAACACGACCTTTCACCCTTAAACGGATGGCAAAGCCGAAAGAACTATCCAAACACTTGAAGATATGCTTAGGGCTTGTGTATTGGAGCTTAAAGGTAGTTGGGACGATCATCTTTCTTTGATTGATTTTGCCAATAACAATAACTATCATTCTAGCATCGCTATGACCCCTTTTGAGGCTCTTTATGATAGACATTGTAGATCACTAGTTGGGTGGTTTGATGTTGGAGACGTGGCTTTGTTGGGACCAAATCTAGTTATGGGGGCTCTTGAGAAGGTTAGAATGATTAGAGAGAGGTTGAAGACAGCCCAAAGTCGCCAAAAGTCCTATGCCGATGTGAGAAGGAGGGATCTTGAATTCAAAGTGGGTGATTGGGTTTACTTGAAGGTGTCACCTATGAAGGGTGTGATTCATTTTGGTAAGAAGGGAAAGTTAAGTCCAAGATATGTGGGTCCTTATAGGGTAATGAGGAGGATTGTTGAGGTAGCTTATGAGTTGGAATTGCCTAGTGAAATGGATTTGGTTCATCCGGTATTTCATGTATCCTTGTTGAGGAAATATGTGGGAGACCCTAACGCTATTGTACCCCTTGAAGTTGTGAGTGTTGTTGAAGAAAATTTGACTTATGAAGAAGTTCAGTTAAGATTTTGGATAGATAAGTGAAGAGATTAAGAAACAAGGATGTGGATTCCGTCAAGGTCCTTTGGAGGAAACAACAAGTTGAAAGTGCTACTTGGGAGGCCTAAGCAGATATGCAAAAGTGATATCCATACCTTTTCCACTCCTCTCAAGATTAAGGTATTAATCTAAGTCCCCTATGTAATTTCAAGTCTTAAGTTCCGCCCTCCTGTCATTGCATGTATTCATGTTTAAATTGACAAATTCATGATGATTTTACACTTATGTTGAAATTTTTGAAATGATGTTTACGTGCATTGTTGCATCCTTATAAGGGCTGAAATTGTCATGTTTACGTCTTTCATATACCTTTCTTTGACATTCGGGGACGAATGTTCCCAAGGGGGAGATATTGAAACGACCCCAAAAAGTGCTCGAAAATGTGCCTCGGAAGTGCCTGGATCGTAATTTTCATATTATCTCAAAATTTGTGCGTGATATCGAAAATCCGACTTTATATTCTTATTCAGGGGGAGAAATTGAGTGATAAATGGGTCGGACCCCGATTTAAGAGCAATCATATCAAAATCCAAAAATTGCAAAAATGCGATTTTCAATGAGCATTCGAGCCCGCGGCGTGCCACAGTGTTAAAATGTGCCAGTTTCCCTGTCCGGTCTAAGGCCTTTGAGTCTTGGGCCTAAGCCTTCCCATGCGTGAAAATACCTATACTTAGTAATATTTTACCTTCATATCATTCAAGACAATCCCAAATACTCACTCAAACACTTAGATAATATTTTATCTCAAAATTCGAGTGTCCAAATCTCTTACGGATCTTAAGGATTTCACTCAAGCTTCAAGTCACTATTTCCAATCTTTATCAAGAGTTCTCCAAAGCTAAGGTATGTGGGTTACAACTAGTGGGTCCTTCCACCCATGATACCCAAGCTTCTTTTTTACCTAAATTACATGATTTAGAGTTGATTTACTCATGGGTATTACTTATTATGAATTTTACTACACACTATGTTGGGGTTTCATGAAGTTGTGATTATTTTAGCGTGTTTTGAGCTATGAATATATGACCTATTTTGAGATTTGATGAAGGGTTTTGATAAATATTGCTTGAGGGTGTTATTAAGTAGCTATTGATGGTTTTACACTAAATTTTCTAGCATGATTTTACTCTTGAATTATATGATTTTACACTAGTACTGCACACCCACCAAGTGTTTGATAAAATATCCGGTTATGATTTCTTGAGCAACTGAAGGCCCAATGCATGTCTTATGACTTGAATGACATTATGATGAGGAAAGGAATGTATGCATATGATACTATCTCTGTAGTGTTGGGAACTGACCAAGCCTCACTCGGGAGGTTATAGGCGCAGGTAACCATGTTGAGGGGTTTGTACCTCGACCGCCTCGCTCGGAAGGTGGTAGGCCCGTGCAACCATGTTGAGGGGTTTGTACCTCTATCGCCTCACTCGGGAGGTGGTAGGCCCGTGCAACCATGTCGACGGGTTTGTAACTTGATAACCATGTTGAGGGATTTGTACCTTATCAACCACATCGAGGGGTTTGTACCTCATTCACCTCTCCAAAGAGGTGGTAGGCCTTGGATATTCACTATTGATGGTCTCTCCTTACACTATATTATGTTCTATATAAGTATGATTTTACTTCAAGCATCATTTATACATGCCATATTGCTATATGCTTATTCATTGCCTATGTTGTGCATTTTGTTTATGGCGCTTGTCACTTGTTGCATTGCATCCTATATAATTAGTACATTTAAACGTACTAATGCATACTCTGTGCCTACATGATGTCACCATGTAGGAACCAGAGCCCCACTTGATCCTCCTCCTCCACGTGGCTAGTATGATTTCTCTTAAGCTAGTTGGCGAGTCTTCCATTCTGGGGACAATGTCTATGATTTCATGCTATGTACTAAGACTATCTTTCTTTTATGTATGTATTGACTATGAGGGTGATCCCGATCGCTTTTCTTGGCCCCCGCTCTTATCTATGTAGTAGAGGTATTGTTGGACATGTTGTATATTGAGCCTTGACTCTCTTGTTTTGGTGCTTATGTTATGAAAGTATCCCTTTATCCCTTACCCCCCTTATTTCTACTCTCACTATGTTGTATAATTGCTTTCACGACCAATGATGTGTAATGATATGTTAAGAGGCTTGTTTGGGGTCCCTTTGGGTTCCCCATTTGCCGTGTCACGTCTAAGCCCTATGCTTGGGTCTTGACAAAAAGTTCATGAAATTCAAGTGTAAAAGAGTGTAGGTATTCTTAGTTAAAAAGGACCAAGAATCAATCTGACATACCTTAGCTAATGAAGAAGATTCAAGAAGAAATTTAATGAAGAAAGGAGGTTTCTCTTGATTTCCATGCTTAGTCTTCACAAGAGTCTTTGAGAGAATTCTTAAGGAGACTTCAATGTAATTATAAGTGTAAAGATGAATTTGAATGAGAGAAATAAAGTATAGGTCGTTTGAATATATTTAGGTAGCATAGGAAGTCACCAAAGACCCTTAGGATAAACCATAGTTACGAAAAAGCCACTAATGAAACAAGTAGAAAAATTGAAGTCAAGTTCTCAAATAGAGGGTATACAGTTCGTGAGGCATAATACGAATAGTATACAAGCCCGCGGTCCAACACTTAGAAAAATTTCACTTGACGAAGGTTCGAGGCGGAAATCCCATACTTAGAGAAATTCAATGTAGGCACCCATACCGAAGGGTTATACAGACCGTACCAAGCCACACAGTTCATGTACTCAAGATTGAATCTATATTGCTTATTGCTATTCACACATCATTCATGGAATATGCATTCATGTACATTGGATATTATGAAAATTATGAAGTGAGTTAAGCCCTCATGTGTTTTATGAAATTGAATTGGTGGGTTAAGCTCACTCATATGGTTATGACAAGAATGTGATCACATAAATGTTTATGATATTTGGCTCTTTGAGCATATTGGGTGTTTACACCTCATGTGATAATATGAATGGGCTATTCCTATGCATGAGAGTATGATATGAAATGTGATTTGGCATTTGAGTCCAACCATGAAAGATTATGAAGAATGTTTGGCTTTTAAGCTCAAGTGTGCATTGAAATGATTTGATAAGGCTTGCATCTCTTTTGAAATCATGTGTACATGTATATATTCTTGTGGGATGATAATTTAGCACCGATGGATTTGGAGTGTTGGGGCTATCCCCAAAGGCCCTCTCCCTTACCTTGAACTATATGCCTACCATAGGTATATGGTTATGAAAATCCTATCCGAAATAGGTGTGCCCATAAGGAAGATTAATTCTCTGAAATGGGGGTGCCCATAAGGAGAAGAATTATATGATGTGATATGAAAATTCTATCCGAAAGGGATGCCCGTAAGGGAGGTTGCTTATCCAAAATGGGAGTGCTTGTAAGGTGAAGTATGGTTTACCTTTGGTAAGTAGACCACCTCTTTATGGATGTGGGGGTTAAATCGAGATTCCAAGTAATAGTTCGCTTGGTCTTACATATGTCGGTTCAGGTTACATCCCCACTTTATATGAGTATTATTGAATTGCATGGATCATGAATTTTATGGCATATCATTATAATACTTTTCTTTCCATATATGTTTCTTTTTATATTATATGCCCTTTGTTGACACCCAATTTTGGCCTTCCACAATATAAATTAGTTAGTGAACTTCTTCAATTTTTAACAATTTGAAATAATTTTTTAAAAATAAAAAATATTTTAAGTTATTTTTGGTATTATACATATTTTTCTTTCATATAGTTTGTACATATGTAATCACGTACTTTTTTATAATTATCCAAAAATCAAAAGATTATATTATTGTTTCTTGTCTTAGTTTAATTATAAATTATTTTCGAAATTAAGTAGTTCATAATTGAGTTAATCATTTTGCTTAGTTAATTTTAAAGAAGTTCATTAATTGATCTGATTTAATTCATTATGTATTTAAATTTCTACCAAAATTTTCTCCTCACCCCACACCTATTCCCCCGACCCCACATGTTTCCCTTTTTTCTTTTCCCTTTCCCTTTCTCCTCCCCTTTTTCCTTTAGCCCTTCCCTTTCCCATTTTCCCCTTAACTTTTCTCTCTCCTTCTTTCTACCCCCCCCCCCATCTCTTCTTCATCTCCGTCAAAAACCCACCACAAAATAGCCTCAAACCAATGTCAAGAATTCCACCACCATGGCTGCTCCGACCTGCCACCAAAACTCAATGTAAAATAACAACCAAATGAACCCTATACCCCATCGAAAACCAACCCAGAAATGACCAAAAGAACCCACCAAAGCCCCCATTTTCCGACCACTATCTCCCAGCTTTCCAATGCCGAAATCCAGTGAGCCACCAAGGTTCGAGCTTGCATAGCCAGCAACAGTGATAGCCAAGCTCCAGCAAAGGACAAATGGAATGAAATCTGACGAGCTACAGTCAACCAAACACAGTCCCATCGTGAATCTAGCTCTAGCAAGCATCTCCAGTGCCATTTTCAAATCTGACCGGAAAATACTCTTCGATGACATTTTATTCTCTATTTACTTTACATGTATGTATGAGTTTTTATAAGATGAGTATTTATTGTTGTTGTGTTCTTTATTTCTTATTTGTGTCTTGTGTATTATTCTTGTCACATTTTTAGTTTATTCGTTGAATTATTTTTATTATACTGTTGCTATTAAATTCAATTTTTACTTATATTAATTACATTTATTGATGTTCCGTTGTTTGTGTTTTTCCTCCAGGAACTTTCCATCATATTTGGTTAAAGTTTTGCTAATTTTCATTGTTATTATTATTTCTTTTAAAAATCATGATTAGCAAACATATATATTACAAGTTAAAAATGATCTTTATTGTTTGTCCAATTCTTTGTTTATTTTATTATTTTTATCACTGCTTGTGGACTTGTAATTTTTCTCTTTGTGTCTTGTTGGTTTTGACTTACCAGTAAGATATCTGGTTGATTGTTTATTATTGATTATTGTAGATATCATTTGTTTTATTACTCCTATTATATTATTGCTTTAGATTTAGGTTTTTTTTCTCTCAATGTATGTTCGTTACAGTTGTTACTTTAGTGTTGTTATTTTAGATCACTCCAATTCTCATTATCTTGCCATGTTGATGTTGTTACTTTAGTTATACTGTGGGATCACGTACTTTATGTGCTTTATATTGCTTTACCTTTACTGTAGAATCTGTACTGTAAAATCTGTGCACAACTGTAATACAAATGACCAACTGATCAGTAGTGAACTGTGTCAGGTTCGTCCCTCGCTAGGTTCTTCCTTAACCCCTGGGGCTACCCCCCGTAATAAGATGTTTCCCAGGCTAGGTGATTCTTCCACCCCTCGGGATATCGGGATCGTCCCTTTGATAGGTTCTTCCTTAACCCCCTCGAGCTACCACTCGTGATAGGATCGTCCCTGACTAGGAGTTACTTCCACCCCCTCGGGCTACCACCTATCAAAACTCTATACTTTATCTTTCAATTACCTTTGTGATGGTTCTTTTGGTGGTTACAATATTGGATCTGCATTAAACACATCTTGGCAGCCCAATCATATAATAAAACAACACACGGGCAGAAAGCTTTTAATTAGCGACGTCAAGGCGTTTCGTCCAACCATTTCACCTATAACCGTATTTTCAAACAACAATTCTTATGTATATGTAATATACATCTTGTTTCAGCCTCTTGACAGTCTTACAATAGCCCACAAAGCACAACACATTATAATTCTATACACTCTAAAAACGGACAGCATAACGTTACCTTCCTTCGCTACATTTCGACGTAGACAACTCCAAATCTATTCCAACGTTAACCAAACTGTTCCAGCAACATTTACACATATAAACAGACCCAAAATAGTCTTATAACAGCACTTAATAATCCATAAAGGACGTGAGTTAATATCCTTATATGCAACAGTCCCACAAGTTCCAATCAACATGACGCTTAAGATAATACAATAAAACGCGCTTGTTAAATGAAACCAAAATCAGGGCAGTAACCTTAGGGTGATGTTTATAACTCAACCCTTGTTAATAACACTAAGTTCGCTTCATTATATAACTTAAAAACCATAGATAAATCATCAAAACAAAAGAAAAAGGTGCAGGAACTTTCTGTATAGAATTTGTCCAACAAATTTCAGCAAGCGTAACTAGCATCTATTTCTTGTTTTTCATGATAAAACCATACTAAAC
>JAABOM020035019.1:0-17040 GCA_011800125.2 Solanum clarkiae
TATTTAAGCATGGGTTATTATATTATGATTTCAAATGTGGATTTAACTATGTTTTCACTTGAATTTCTTATTATATTGATTATTTTAGATAATGAATCTCTATTAACTATGTTATTCTCACATTATTCATAGAATATGCATTCATGTTCATGAGAAATTATGAAAATTATATTATAGGTTAATCCCAATTATGTTATATGATATGATTTGATAAAGTATTGGTTATGACAAGAATGCGATCACATATATGTCTATTGATTATGGCTCTTTTGAGAATTTTGGATGTTTGCACCATTTTGTATATGAATGGTCTATTCGTATGCATGAGTATTATGACTAATAATTTATGATTTTGGCATTTGAGCTTAAATATAGACTACTATAAATGATGTTTGGCTTTTAAGCCCAATCGTGCATTGAAATGACTTGGAAAGACTTGTATCTTTTGAAAGTATGTATAACTACATATATTATAAGTATTCTTGTGATATGACAGCTTAGCACCAATAGAATGAGGGTTCCGCTCTCTTTCTTTGAACTATGTGCCTAGCATAGAGTCCTTTCCGAAATGGGGTTCCCCATAACAAAAGATACCTCAGAAATAGGGTTGCCCGTAAGGAGAAGAAATGATATGATATGATATATGTGAAAATCCTATCCGAAATAAGGTTTGCCTTAAGGAAGGTTACTTCATACGAAATAGGGTTCCCCGTAAGGTGAAGTATGTTTTACCTTTGGCAAGTAGACCACCTCTTTATCGATAAGAGAATTTCATAGGGATTCCATGTAATAGCTTGCTTGGTCATATTCATGTTGGTTAAGGTCACATCCCCACTATATATGAGCATCATTCGCATTTCATGCATCATGAATTTCATGGCATCTTGTTATATTACATTCATTTATATTCAATTCTTTCTATATTATGTGCCCTTGTCATCTAACTTTGATATGCAGGGTTTGGTAAGTTCATGCATTGCATCCCACATACTTAGTACATTCAAGTGTACTAACGCATACTCTTGCCTACATGATTTCACCATGTAGGGGCCGAGGACCTTGATCATCCACCATTCAACGCTTAGTTTGGATTTCAACCTTACTTGTAGTGGTGAGTCCTATCTTCCAAGGATGAACCATCATCTATCTACCTATATTACTTCTATTTCTTTGTGTTTTTGAGGGTGAGCCCGGGGAATGTCTTGGCCCCCGACCCAACTATGTAAAGCCATTGTTAGACACCTTGTTAAACCTTTTTATATTTTATGTTATGTGTTATGACTTAAGTCTATATTATGGGTTGGTTATATTTGGTTATCGTTATGTGAGTTGGCTATGTGATTTATGGCTTGGCTATATATTGTGATGGAAAGATCTTAAGTCCTGAATTGCCCCCATCGAGTGAGTCCTATTTTCCCACCCCGTTGAACTGTGTTTACTTTGTGTACGCTTTTGAACCGATGATGAGAGTTTTGATATTTTGAGGCTTGTTTGGGGACACTTGGGTTCCCATTCATCATGTCACATCTAGGCCCTGGGTCTAGGTCGTGACACAGGAGATTTCTTTCATCCATTGTTTAATGGCTAGATCAGATTTTGAGATATTTGTTGTGGTGAGTCCTACCTTCCAATGATAAGCCACCATTCCTCTACCTTAAGTTGCTTTGTTTATGTTATCTATACTTGAGGATGAGCCTGGAACATGTCTTGGCCCCCATCCTATGCTATGACTAAAGGCATTGTTGGACATCTTGTAGACTCTCATCGGATCTATGTGTTATATGTTGTAGTTGAACCTTATGATCATGGTTATCATTTGTTTAGGGCTATCATGGATTGATTATGGAAATTATGATATGTATATGTATGTTTGATGCGGAAATATGAAAGATCCTATGTCCGAAATTGCCTCTATAGTGTGAGTCATACTTACCCCCCCTTAGTCATAATGTGTTGTATGCTATGTGAATTCATGCTAATCCCTTTCCCTAAGATATCCTTATAGCGTGAGTCCTAATTTCCCATCTCTTAGAACTATTTGTTTAATTTCGAATGCGCTTCCAAACTGATGATGTGAATTTTGTTACTTTGAGGCTTGTTTGGGGACTCTTGGGTTCCCATTCGCTGTGTCACTCTTAGACCCTAGATTCGGGTTGTGAAATTAGAAGACCCGTAGTTAAAAATAATTTTTGCAACAGGTTGATTTCCAGAGAGCCTACGTGCCTAGGCACGACACGCCTGGGGCATGCATTAGTGCAGTTGTTGCCTTCGCGCCTGGCCTGCATCCGCCTAGGGCACGAATCAGTGCAATTTTTCCCCTTTTTCATATTTCGTCCAAGGACATTTGGCTAATCACCCAATTTCCATTTAAACATTAAATCCTCCCTCCTTAACCATTTTTCAACACTAGAACTCACAAAAGCCTCTCAAAACTTCTCCAAAACATTATTAAAACCCCCATTCAAATTAAAGGATTTCAAGTACAAGCTTTGGAACTTAAGAACCCATCACAAGCTTCAAGACTTCCCCAATTCAATTTCAAGAAATTCCAAGTTTAAAGTATGTGGGTTTTCATCCATAGGTCCTTTTACCCATGGAGCCCAACATTCTTCTTTTTATAAAATTTCATGATTTCTGAAATGCCACAAAAAGTGCCAAAAAATGTGCCTTGGAAATGCCCATAATTGTAATTTCTATATATCTCAAAATCCGTGCATGATATCAAAAATTCAATTTTATATTCATGATCAAGGGGAAAAATTGAGTGGGAAATGGGTCTAACTCTGATTTTGCAGAAATCGTATCAAAATTTTGTTTTCTAAAAATTACAAAAAAATAGAATCGAACCGCGCCCCTGGCACGACGCGGCCAGGGCATGGACCTATATATATTTTTTGCCGATTTTTCTTACTCAGGTCCAAGTCTTTGCAACCTTGGACCTAAGCTTTCCTATGAATAAAAACACCTATACTTACTCATTTTCAACCTCATATCATTGAAGACATTTCCAAAAACCCTCTCTACACACATAGACAAATATTTTACTCAAATTCAAGTGTCCCAAACTCATTCCGGATCTTAAGGAATTCATTCAAACTTCAAGTTCTTATTCCAATATTCATCAAGGAAATCTTCAAAGTTGAGGTATGTGGATTTCAACCATTGGGTCCTTTCACCTATGGTGCCCAACCTTCCTTTTTATGTAAATTGCAAGTTTTCAAGTAGATTTATATATGGGTACTTCTTATTATGAATTTGATTATAAACTATGCTGGGGTTTCATGAAATGTGGACTATTTAAGCATATATTGAGCTATTAATCTATGTTCTATGATGAGATTAGATGAGTGATTTTAATGTATTTCGCATGAGGGTGATTTTAAGTGTTGGTGGGTTGATTTACATTAAGTTTTCTCACATGATTTCACTCTTGAATTGCATGGTTCTGAACTACCATTACACACCCACCAAGAGTTTCATAAAATGTTTGGTTTAGGGTTCTTGAGCTATTGATGATCTATTGCACGACTTATGAGTCAAATGACTTAATGATGATGAAAGTAATGTATATATATGTTGATTTCACCAAAAGTACCTATAGTGTTGCAAGTTGACCACACCTTATTGAGGGGGGTGCTATGCCTCAACCACTATGATGGAGGGTGACATGCCTATATACTATGTTGTGGGATATATACCTTGACCACTTTGATGGGTGGTGACATGCCCATCAACAAATTGAGGGGTATATACCTCAATCACCTTCCTACACATGTATTATATTCTATATAAGTACGTTTTACTTCAAGCATTAACCATTCATGCCATGCTGCTAATATACTATCTCTTGCTTAAGTATATGCATTTTGATAATTGACTATCTCTTGTTGCATTACATCCTACATACGTAGTACATTCAAAAGTACTAATGCACATTCGATGCCTATATGATGTTACCATGTAGGAATTGGAGCTCCTCACGATTATCCTCCCTATTGCTAGTTGATTATCTTGAAGATAAGCTATATGTGAGTCCTCAAAGTTCTGGGACGTTAGTATGCTATAATTGCCTTCGGCCTTTCTTGATGTTGAACTCTTTATACTATGAGGGTGATCCCAAAAAGTGTCTTAGGCCCCGTTCAACACTTAGTTTTGATTTTGAGTTTAATTGTAGTGGTGAGTCCTATCTTCTGAGGATTACCATCATATATATACCTATGTTACATCCGTTTCTTTGTGTATTTGAGGGTGAGCCCGGGGGAATGTCTTGGCCCCAGACCCATCTATGTAAAGCCATTGCTGGACACCTTGTAAACCTCTTTACATTTAATGTTATGTTTTATGACTTAAGTCTATGTTATGGGTTGATTATCTTTAGTTATCGTTATGTGAGTTGGTTATGTGATTTATGGCTTGGTTATATATTATGATGGAAAGATCCTAAGTCCCGAATTACCCCCATAGAGTGAATCCTATTTTCCCGCCCTGTAGAACTATATGTTTACTTTGTGTATGCTTCCAAACTGATGATGTGAGTTTTAGTATCTTGATGCTTTTTTGGGGACTCTCAGGTTCCCATTTGCCATGTCACATCTAGGCCCTGGGTCTGAGTTCGTGACACCGGAGATTTCTCTTATCCACTATTCAATGGCTAGATTAGATTTTGAGATATTTCTTATGGTAAGTCCTATCTTCCAAGGACAAGCCACCATTCCTCTATCTTAAGTTGCTTTTGTTTATGTTATCTATACTTGAGGGTGATCCCGGAACATGTCTTCTCCCCCGTCTTATCTTATGACTAGAGGCATTGTTGGACATCTTGTAGACTCTCATCGGATCTATGTGTTATGTGTTGTAGTTAAACCTTATGATCATGGTTCTCATTTGGTTATGGCTATCAAGGATTGATTATGGGACTTATGATATGTATGGAAATGTGAAAGATCTTGTATCCCAAATTGCCTCCATAGCGTGAGTCATACTTACCCGCCCCTTAGTTATTATGTTCTATATGCTATGTGAATTCATGCTAATCCCTTTCCCTAAGATATCCTTATAGCGTGACTCCTACTTTCCTATCCCCTAGAACTATGTGTTTACGTTTGAATGCACTTCCGACTTACCAATGATGTGAATTTTGGTTCTTTGAGGCTTGTTTGGGGACTCTTGGGTTTCTATTCTCTATGTCACTCCTAGACCCTAGGTACGGGTTGTGAAATTAGAGGACCTGTAGCAAAAAATAATTTTCGCAACAGGACGATTTCCAGAGAGCCTGTCCACCCATGCCGCGGCGCTCGTCGGGCATGCATTTGTGAAATCGTTGCTTTCGCGCCTGGTTCGCATCGCTCCTAGGGCGAAGGCCAGTGCAATTTTTCCCCCTTTTTTCACATTTCATCCAAGGGCATTTGGGTAATCACCCAATTTCTATTTAAACATTAAATCCTCCACCATTAAGCATTTTCAACTCTATAACTCACAAAACCCTCTCTAAACCTCTCAAAACATTATCAAAATCCCCATTCAAATTAAAGGATTTCAAGTATAAGTTTTGGAATTTAAAAACCCATCACAAGCTTCAAGTCATCCCCAATTCAATTTCAAGAAATTCTAAGTTTAAAGTATGTGGGTCTTCATCCGTGGGTCCTATAATCCATGGATTCCAACACTCTTCTTTTTATAAAATTTCATGATTTCTGAAATGCCCCAAAAAGTGCTCGAAAATGTGCCTTGAAAATACCAATAATTGTAATTTCCATATATCTCAAAATTTGTGCATGATATCGAAAATCTGACTTCATATACATGATCGAGGGGGGGATTGAGCAGGAAAAGGGTCTAATTTTGATTTAGAGCGACCGTATCAAAATTTTATTTTCCAAAGATTACAAAAAATAAAATCGATCTGCGCCCCTGGCACGAGGCGGCTAGGGGATGGACCTATATATTTTTTTGCCAATTTTTCTTACTTTGGTCCAAGGCTTTGAGGAATTGGACCTAATATTTCCTATGCATAAAAGAACCTATACTTACTCATTTTTTAACCTCATATCACTCAAAACATTTCCCACAATCCTCTCTAACACTTAGCCAAATATTTCACTCAACTTCAAGTGTCCCAAACTCATTCCGGATCTTAAGTAATTCATTCAAGCTTCAAGTTCTCATTCCAATATTCATCAAGGGAATCTCCAAAGTTAAGGTATGTGGGTTTCAACCATTAGGTTCTTTCACACAAGGTGCCCAATCTTCCTTTTTATGTAAATTGCAAGTTTTCAAGTTGACTGTCTATGGGTACTTCTTACTATGAATTTGATTATAAACTATGTTGGAGTTTCATGAAATATGGACTATTTAAGAATATTTTGATCTATTAATCTATGTTCTATGATGAGATTTGATGAGGGATTTTAATGTATCTTGCACAAGGGTGATACCAAGTGTTGGTGAATTGATTTACATTAAGTTTTCGCACATGATTTCACTCTTGAATTACATAAATTTTTCCTAGCATTACACACTCGCCAAGTGTTTGATAAAATGTTTGGTTTAGGTTCTTGAGATATTGATAATCTATTACATGGCCTATGAGTCAAGTGACTTTATGATGATGAAAGTAATGTATATATGTGTTGATTTCACGAAAAGTGTCTGTAGTGTTGCAAGTTGACCACACCTTATTGAGAGGGGGTGCTATGCCTCAACAACTATGATGGAGGGTGACATGCCCATCTACTATGTTGAGGGGTATATACCTTGACCACTTTGATGGGTGGTGACATGCCCATCTACAAATTGAGGGGTATATACCTCAATCACTTTCCAAAGGGGTGACATGCCTTGGATTCAAAGTAGTAGACGTTTGTTCTATGATGATGGTCTCTTCCTACATATGTATTATTTTCTATATAAGCACGTTTTACTTCAAGAATTGATCATGCATTCTACGTTGCTAATATACTATCTCTTGCTTAAGTATATGTATTTTGATTATATTGTCTATATCTTGTTACATTACATCCTACATACTTAGTACATTCAAATATACTAATGTATATTCTATGCCTACATGATGTTACTATGTAGGAACCGGAGCTTCTAACAATCATCCTCCCTGTGGCTAGTTGGTCATCTTTATGATAAGCTATTGGTAAGTCCTCAAAGTTTGGGGATGGTTAGCTATGCTATAATTGACGTCATTTCTTGATGTTGAACTCTTTATATTATAAGGGTGAGCCCGAAAAGTGTCTTAGGCCACCGCTCAAGCCTATGTTTAGAGGTGTTGTTGGAACTAATAATGTAATTGTACTTGATCTTTGACTCTTTTATGAGTATGCTATTAAGGACTTCCCTTAGTCCCTTTATCTTACTTTTACTATCTTGTTGTTATTTAATCGCTTCTGTGACCAAGTTTGTATAAATGATATGCCAATAGGCTTGTCTGGGGCCCTTTAGCTTCCCATTCGCCATGACACGTCTAGGCCCTACGCTTTGGTCATGACAAACTTGGCATCTGAGCACTAGGTTGTTAATGGTCCTCGGCATCTAACACATCGCGTCGATTAGAGTCTTATTTACGGTTGTTAAGTGCACCACAACTATGAGCAAGAGGCTGTGAGGCATTTTAGGAAACGTTTCCCTTCTTCATGATCTATGTCATGCTATACGATTTGAGGTAAGGATTTCCCCTAACAAATGTTCTTTTCTATGCTAGATTATGGCTATTCCAAGAGGAAGAAGAGATCGTTCACCTGAGGAGCAACCAACCTCTCCTACTCCTCAAGCTCCTCAAGATGGGGGAGTGGGTCATGAATAGTTCAGGGATGCTATCACCCTGTTAGCTCAAGCTATAACTAATTAAATCAACCAAGGGGCCCAAGTTCCTCATGCTCCTGCGCTGGCATCTTGGGTAAGGGATTTCATGAGGATGAACACATCGGAGTTCTATGAGTCTAAAGTAGATGAAGACCATCAAGAATTCATTGATGGGGTTTACAAAGTTTTGCCTATCATGGGTGTTAGATTGGAGGAGAAGGCAGAGTTGGAAGCTTACCAACTCAAGAGGATGGCCTAAATATGGTTTACTCAATGGAAGGAGGAAAAGAGGAATAACAATATGATACTTTGGGAGGAGTTTAAGGTGGCATTTCTCAACTGGTTCTTCCCTCTTGAGCTAAGGGAGGCCAAAATGATGGTGTTCATGAATTTGTTGCAAGAGTCCATGAGTGTGAGGCAGTATGCCCTCAAGTTCAACCAACTCTCTAAATGTGCTCCACAATTGGTGGCTGATCCAAGGTCTATAATGAACAAGTTTGTGATGGGTGTATCTGATTTGGTGAATGAGGAGTGTCATGCCACCATGTTGATTGGTGATATGGACTTGTCCAACCTCATGATTTATGGCGAACAATTGGAGAGGAAAAAGTTGAGAAAAAGAAGAAGTGGCGAGGCCAAGAGGGCACGTTTAAAGGAAGATTCCATCCCAAGGGTGGCCAGTTTCATCAACACCAAGGGTTTTCAAATGCTCCAAATAGAAGGTTTGCTAATGACAACCCAAGGCCCCAAGAAGGTGGTGGTGTGGTGCCTAATACTATGTGACCAAAATGTGGTAAAGGTCACAACGGCCCATGTTTGAAGGATACTAATGCTTGTTATGGGTGTGGTTAAGTGTGTCATATGGTGATGGATTATCCTTGTAATCAATCACAAGGGTAGAGATGGTCGTCCACAAGGCCAGGGTGCAAATACAGTTCCTTTAGGAAGAGGAGCCTAACAAGGTGGTGCCCCAAGGCATAATCGGTTCTATCCTCTTCAAGCCAGGGGTAGATGAGGTGCCCGACATCGTCACCAGTATGTTAAAAGTCTTTGATTTTGATTTATATGTATTGATAGACCTGGGTGCCACTCTTTTTTTTGTTACTCCTTTTGTTGCCAAAACGTTTCATGTTAAACCTGAATTGTTATGTGATCATATGATGTGTCTACTCCCATTGGCGCATCCATTGTTGCTAGAAGGGTCTGTAGAAATTTACCCATTTTCATTTTGCATAAAATATTGCCTTGTGATTGTGTTGAGTTCGATATGGTGTATTTTGATGCTATTCTTGGGATGGATTGGCTGCATGCATATTATGCCTTTATTGATTATAGAAATCATAGGGTCAAATTCCAATTCTCTAATGAACCCGCCCTTGAGTAGGAGAGTCAAGATGTGGTGGTTAAGGGTAGGTTTGTTTCTTGCATTGAAGCCCAAAAGTTAATTTCTAAAGGGTGTCTCTACCATCTTGTGAGGGTTAGGGATATTGAGTCCAAAGTCCTTCATATAGAGTTGGTTCTAGTGGTTAATGAGTTCCTTGATGTCTTTCCTAATGAGCTTCCTCGTGCTTCTCCTGAAAGGGAAATAGATTTTGGCACAGACTTCCTTCTCGATACTAAAACCCATTTCTATTCTCCCTTACCCTGGCGGAGTTAGAGCAGTTGAAAGAGCAATTGAAGGATTTATTGGAGAAGGGTATTATTAGGCCTAGCCTATCACCTTGGGGTGCACCAGTGTTATTTGTGAAGAAGAAGGATGGTTCTCTTAGAATATACATTGATTAACGACAACTTAATAGGGTCACCATCAAGAATAAGTACCATCTACCAAGGATTGATGACCTTTTTGACCAACTTCAAAGGGCTAGTCACTTCTCTAAGATTGATCGTCGATCCAGGTATCACCAAGTGAAGGAGAGAGAGTGTGACATTCCCAAGACATAGGTACTATGAAGTCATGGTTATGTTTTTTGGGTTGACTAATGCACTGGCAATCTTCATGGGTCTTATGAATAAGGTCTTCAAACCCTACCTTGATTTGTTTGTGGTGGTACTTATTGATGATATCTTGATCTATTCCCATAGTGGAGAGGAGCATGTAGATTGAGGGTGGTGTTGCAAATATTGAGGGAGGAGAAATTGTATGCCAAATATGAAAAATGTGAGTTTTGGTAGAAAGAGGTTACTTTTCTAGGTCAAGTGGTGTCAGATGATTGTATTGAGGTAGATCCTAAGAAGACAGAGGTGATTAGAAATTGGCCTAGACCTTTGACTCTATCGGATATTAGAAGTTTCTTGGGTTTGGCAGGTTATTACTGGAGGTTTGATAGTGGCTTCTCTTCTATCGCTTCTCCCATGAATAAGTTGACCCAAAAGAAGGCAAAATTTGTGTGGACCAATGAGTGTGAAAACAGTTTCTAAATTTTGAAAGATAAGCTTGTCTTTGCTCCTATATTTTCTCTACAAGAAGGGTTGGAAGAGTTTGTTATGTATTGTAATGCCTCGTGAATTGGTTTGGGTTGTGCTTTGATGCAAAATGGTAAGGTGATAGCTTATGCCTCTAGAAAACTTAAGATGCATGAAAAAAATTATCCTATCATGAAATTGAATTGGCCGCCGTGGTATTTTCTTTGAAAATTTGGCATCATTATTTATATGGGGTGCATGTTGATATGTTTTCCAATCATAAGAGTCTCCAATATGTGTCAAACCCAAAAATATCTTAACTTGAACAATGAAGGTGGTTGGAGCTTCTTAAGGATTATGATACAAGTGTGCATTATCACCCCGGTAAGGCTAATGTTGTGGCTGATGCTTTGAGTATGGTGTCTATGGGTAGTCTAGTATATGATGATGATTATGGCAAAGAGATAGCTAGAGAGGTTCACCGGTTAGTTAGATTGGGAGTTAGGTTGGAGGAAGTTGATAATGGTGGAGTAGTGGTGATAGATGGTTCCGAATATTCATTGATTGAGGAAGTGAAGGCAAGATAAGATCTTGACCCTGCCTTTCTAGAGTTGAAGGCTTTGGCGAGAGATGGTAAGGAGGAGATTTTCTCCCAAAGGGGAGATGGTGCCCTTAGGTAGCAAGGTAGGTTTTGTGTTCCTAGTGTGGATGACTTGAAAGAGAATATTCTTGATGAGGCTTATAATTTCTCCTATTCTATTCACCCCAGTTCTACAACGATGTATAGAGATTTGAGGTAGGTGTTTTGGTGGGCTCGTATGAAGAGAGACATTGCTAAGTTTGTATCTGATTGCCATAATTATCAACAAGTCAAATTCGAATCATCAAAGGCCGGGTTGCCTAGCCCAAGATATAGAGATTCCTACATGAAAGTGGGAGGAAATTAATATGGATTTTGTGTTGGGTAGCCCAAGACTAGAAAGTATTTTGACTCCATTTGGGTTATGGTCGATAGGATGACAAAGTTGTCTCATTTCCTACCAGTTAAGACTACTTATGGTGCTGAAGATTATGCTAAGTTGTACATTGATGAATTGGTTATCACGTTAGATCATTGTTCTCAATTCACTTCTCACTTTTATAGGTCCTTCCAAAGAGGTCTTGGTACCAAGGTAAAGCTTATTAATGCCTTTCACCCTCAAATGGATGGCCAAGCTGAAAGAACTATTCAAACTCTTGAGGATATTCTGACGGCTTGTGTTTTGGAGTGTAAGGGTAGTTGGGATGATCATCTTCTACTCATTGAGTTTCCTTACAACAATAGCTATCATTGTAGAATTGTTATGGCTCCTTCTGAGGCTCTCTATGTTAGACATTGTAGATCACCAGTTGGGTAGTTTGAAGTAGTAGAGGTGGCTTTGTTGGGTCCGGATCTGGTTATGGAGGCAATGGAGAAGGTGAGTATGATAAGAAAAAGGTTAAAAATATCCCAAAGTTGACAAAAGTTGTATGCCAATTTGAGGAGAAAGAATATTGAATTTAAGATTGGTGATTGGGTCTATTTGAAGGTCTCACCATCAAGGGTGTGGTTCCTTTTGGTAAGAAGGGTAAATTGAGTCCAAGATTTTTTGGTCCTTATAGAGTTAGAGGAGGATTGGTAAGGTAGTATATGAGTTGGAGTTGCACAATGATATGAATATGGTTCATCCGGTGTTTCATGTGTCTATGTTGAGGAAGTGTGTGGGTGACCCAAGTACCATTGTGCCTCTTGTGTTGTGGGCATTGTTGAAGAAACTTTGACTTATGAAGAGGTTGCGATAGAAATTTTTGATATACAAGTGAAAAGGTTGAGGAATAAGAATGTTGCTTCCGTCAAGGTTTTTTTGAGAAACCAACAAGTTGAAAGTGCCACATGGGAAGTTGAGGCGGACATGCAAAAGAAATATCCTATCTCTTCCGTTCTATTCAAGCCTAAGGAACTAATTCAAGTCTCCTATGTGATTTCAAGTCTCATATTTCAGCCCTTATGTCATTGCATGCATTCATGTTTATGTTGACAAAGTCATGGTGATTTTGATACTTACATCATGATTTTGAAATGATGTTTAAGTGCATTGTTGCATTCATGTATTGGGAACTCATCTTGATTATTTCTCTCATATACCTTTCTTCAACATTCGGGGATGAATGTTCCCCAGGGAAAGATACTTAAACGCCCCAAACATTGCCCGAAAATGTGCCTCGAAAATGTCCACAATCATAATTTTCATATATCTCAAAATCCGTGTGTGATATCAAAAATCCAACTTCATATTCATGATTAGGGGAAAAATTGAGCGCAAAATGGGTCTAACCCCGATTTTAGAGAAATGATATAAAAATTTTATTTTCCAAAAATTACGAATAACAGAATCGATCCGCGCCCAAGGCGCGATGCGGCCAGGGCACGGACCTATATATTTTTTTGCCAATACTTTTTATTTCAATCCAAGGCTTTGAGGCCTTAGGCCTAAGCCTTCATATGAGTTAAAACACCTATACATACTCATTTTTTAACATCATATCATTCAAGACATTACCCAAAACCTTCTCTAACACTTAGCCAAATATTTTACTCAAATTCAAGTGTCCCAAACTCATTCTGAATCTCAAGAAATTTATTCAAACTTCAAGTTCTCATTCCTACTTCATCAAGGGACTCTCGAAAGTTGAGGTATATCGGTTTCCACCACTGGGTCATTTCACCTATGGTGCCTAATCTTCCTTTTTATGTAAATTGCATATTTTCAAGTTGATTTATCTATATGTACTTCTTACTATGAATTTGATTATAAACTATATTGGGATTTCATGAAATGTGGATTGTTTAAGCATATTTTGAGATATAAATCTATTTTCTATGATGAGATTTGATGAGGGATTTTGATGTATCTTTCATGAGGGTGATACCAAGTGTTGGTGGGTTGATTTACATTAAGTTTTCTTATATGATTTCACTCATGAATTGCCTAATTTTGAACTAACATTATACACCCGCCAAGTGTTTGATAAAATATCTAGTTTAGGGTTCTTGAGCTATGGATGATCTATTGCATGGCCTATGAGTCAAGTGACTTTATGATGAAAGTAATGTATATATGTGTTGATTTCACAAAAAGTATCTATAGTGTTGCATATGGACCATGCCTTATTGAGGGGGGTGCTATGCCTCAACCTCTATGATGGAGGGTGACATGCACATCTACCATGTTGAGGGGTATATACCTTGACCATTTTGATGGGGGGGATGACATGCTCATCTACTAATTGAGGGGTATATACCTCAATCTCCTTCCAAGAGGGTGACATGCCTTAGTCTATGATAATGGTCTCTTCCTACACATGTATTATGTTTCATATAAGCACGTTTTACTTCAAGCATTGATTATGCATTCCATATTGCTAATATATTATCTCTTGCTTAAGTATATGCATTTTGATTATATTTCCTATCTCTTGTTGAATTGCATCCTACATACTTACTACATTTAAATGTACTAACACATACTTTATGCCTACATGATGTTACCATGTAGGAACTGGAGCTCCTTATGATCATCCTCCCCATGGCTAGTTGGTCATCTTGAAGATAAGCTATTGGTGTGTCCTCAAAGTTTGGGGACGTTAGCTATTCTATTCTTGCCTTTGTCATTTCTTGATGTTGAACTCTTTATAATATGAGGGTGAGCCCGAAAACTGTCTTGGCTCCCGCTCAAGTCTATGTTTAGAGGTGTTACTAGAACTAATGATATAATTGTGCTTGCTCTTTGACTCTTTTATAAGTTATGCTATTAAAGACTTCCCTTAGTCCCTTTATCCTTATTTCTACTATCTTCTTGTTGTTTAATTGCTTCTACGACCAAGGATGTATAAATGATATGCTAAGAGGCTTGTTTGGGGGCTCTTTGCATTCCTATTCGCCATGTCACATCTAGGCCCTAGGCTTGGGTCGTGACAATTTTAAGGTGTGATTCTTGATGGTACTTCCTATTATGCATTATAAACGTTAATTATGTTGGAATTTTATAATGTATTTGATTGATTATGCATAAATATATATTTTAAGCTTATCCCATGAGTGGATTTATATTTATTGAAGATATGGATGATATGAACTAGGAAAACTATGAACTATTGTTAATTTTGAGATGGATTTCATGATACCCAAAATGAGGATTTTATTACAATATTGGTGGATTGATTTGAATGACTTTGAAATGAATTGATTTTATTCCTTATTATTTATACTCGTGAATTGCCTGATTTTGAACATGTATTGATATACCCACCATGTGTTTGATTAAATTACATGACAAGAATTTTCAAGTTAAAGATGAATTATTGCATGATTTACAAGTCAAGTGATTTCATGATAATTATGGGCTCCCAAGCGTGTATTTAATTCATGAATGACATATATGAATTTTACAAGTGACAAGTTGAGCCCTATTTCAAGATTCTGTCCTCTTGTGAGAGATTTATGTAAAGTTGACGGGTCAAGTATAATTACTATTTTACCCTTATTCTCAAGTTAAGCTCACTAGTAGGGGTCAAGCATGTTATAAGTTTCTACCCTCTTGTGGATTGCGATACCTACTAGAGGGGGTAAAGTTCATGTTTTGTTTTTCATGTTTTTTTTTCTACCATCATGCGATGTTATCATGTCTTTTACAAGTTATTCATACTATGATTATATTTGTGATTATTTCAAGTATTCCATGGGATTAGACTTAGCACCGATTGAGGCTTAAGGTGGGGGCTCAGCTCAAAGGGTCCTTATATAAAGTCTTTAGTCTCTAAATTATGTGCCACTATAGGTTTATATTATTTTCCTAAATAGGGCCTTACTAGTGGATCCATCTAGTTTATGTTTTCCCCTTAAGTGGGGCCAAGTGTGGTTTACCTAGAGAAGTAGACCACACCTTGACGAGGGGGTGTCATGGCTCAGATTCCAAGTTATAGCGTACTTGGTATTATATGTTGATTAAGGTCTCCTCCCACATATGTATATTATTATGTGCAAGTTGAATGTTTTTACATGCATGTTTTATTACAAGCATTGATCATACATGTCATATTGAGATTATATCCATTGTCTATATTTATGCATTTTGAATATGTGGCTTATGTCTTTGTTGCATTGCACCCCGCACACTTAGTACATTCCAAGTACTAACGCATACTCTATGCTTACATGATATTACCATGTAGGGACCGGAGCTTCTATCGACCATCCTTCTCCATGTGGCTAGTTCGGTTTTTGAAGAAAGCTTTTGGTGAGTCCTCAACTCCGAGGACAATATCTATTTTTATTCATGTTCTGATGAGACTTGTTCTTTAGGTTGGATGCTTATTATCATAAGGGTGAGCCCGGGAGGTGTCTTAGCCACTGCTCCATTCTCTAGTAGAGGTGTTGTTGGATACTATGATTGTATATGCTTATGAGCTCGACTCTTCTTATATTTTATGATTACGAAAGACTTCCCTTAGTCTCATTTCCTTTTTTTTATAATTGACTGTTTTTATTGTCTTATTTTGCTTCCGCAATCAAGAATGTGTTCATGATATACTAAGAGGTTTGTTTGGGCCGTCTTCGGACTTTATATTTGACGTATCATGTCTAGGCCCTAGGCTTGGGTCGTGATAGGGTAATTCATTTTTTAGTCATCTTCCTTTTTATGACATTCTTTTTTGAAATAATATAAACTCCCACATCTGTAGCATTCTTTTGAATTCCTTGTATCAGGTCCTCTTGGACTTAGAATGTCATCTACTTTTAGGAACCCTTTTCTTGTAATTATTCTTTGAAATCTATGACATTCTTTTTTGAAATAATATGAACCTCCACATTTGTTGCATTCTTCTAAATTCTTTCTATCAGGTCCTTTTGGACTTATATTGTTATCTACATTTAGGAATCTTTTTTTTGTAATTGTTCTTTGGAACCTTCTAGTGACTAGCACCAAATTTATTATTTTGGAAAGCTATAAGAATTAGGTTCACATACTTTGAGGGGGACGGAGAGGGTGGGGAGTTTTTTTTTATCTTATGTTGGAGCTTTTTCATCTTATATATCTTTAAACTTTTTGATACCTTTCATAAAAGCTCCATTCTATCGAAGGATAATGAAGGAGCTTTAGAAGCTCCAACGAGGATCATGCCAAAACCATAAATCACGAAATTCAATGGTATGGAATTTAATTTTAAATTAATTCAAAAGTGTCTTACTAGAGAAGAAAAGTTCAAGCCTAAAGGAGATCAATTGTCTAAATATTACAATTTTTGATGGCTCAATTGATGTCCAAAATAGTGGCCGAGGGATTTGGAGAGGGGCCAGGATTGAGATTCAAAATTCAGCCTTAAAAGATGTTTAATGTGGCTCCTAAAAAAGTTCAAAATCAATCTAAAAGGAGGTGATAACCTTGGTCCCTTAACTGGAGCTAAAATCAGTGACTCAATCAAGCTTAAATGAGACTCAAAATCCATGATCAAGATACTTAGAAAAGCCCTTAATGCAATAACAAATATTAAGTTTTTAATTGAGATAATTTCAAATATATAGAATCAATTAATTAATTTATAACAAGTATAGTCATATTTTACTTACATAAAAATATCAAAAAATCATAAAAAATATACATGACTATGCTATAGAACTTGCCAAAAGTAATAGAAGTGTACACTAACTATACAATGTAGATGACTTATACATGAGCTATTTACTAAAATATACATTGTGATACATCAAAAACTGAATATATCTTGACTATAAATGAAATATAT
>JAABOM020035030.1:0-17040 GCA_011800125.2 Solanum clarkiae
ATATATATATATATGGATGACCAAGCCTAGCTCGGGCATTTATAGGCCCAGGTAACCTTGTTAGGGGTTGGTACCCATCAACCTTGATGGAGGGTTTGTACTCTGTCAACCTCAGTTGGGGGGGTTTGTACTCCATCAACCTCGAGCGGGGATTTATGCTCCATCAACCTCATGAAGGGATTCGTACCTCATGCGCCTATCCGAGGGGGTGGTAGGACTTAGCTTGCACTAAAAATGATCACTCCTTACACTCGTATTATGTTCTATATAAGAATGGTTTTACTTCAAGCATCATTCATACATGCCATATTGTTAGTAAGTTATTCATTGCTTATGATTATGCATCTTGCCTATGATGCCTACCTCTTGTTGAGTTGCATCCTACATACTTGGTATATTCAAGTGTTCCAACACATACTCTATGCCTACATGATGTCACCATGTAGGAACTGGTGTACCACTTGATCATCCTCCTCCTCTACGTGGCTATAACGACTTCTATCAAGCTTGTTGGTGAGTCCTCCATTCCAGGGACGTTACTTATGATCTTTTGATTTGTATTAAGACTTTCTCTCTTGACTTATGTATTGACTATGAGGGTGAGCCCCCGCTCATATATATGTAGTAGAGGTGTTTTTGGACATGACATGTGTCTATGCTATGAGCTTTGACTCTATTGAATCTTGACGTTTATGATAGGAAAGTTTACCCTTAGTCCCAATTCCCTTTTTTTTACGTTTATTTCTTATTGTCATTCTAATTGCTTCTGCGACTAAGGATGTGTAATGATATGTTATGACGCTTGTGTGGGATTCCTTTGAGTTCCCCATTTGCCGATCACGTCTAGACCCCAGGCTTGGGTCGTGACAAAAACTATGGAAGGTCAACAAGTCCCAAAGGAGAGAAATGAGTTCACTGCTGATGATCTGATATCCCTTAGGAATAATGCTAAAGCCAAAAACATTTTGGTTTGTGGATCGGGACAAAATGAGTATAACAGGATCTCAAACTGTTCTACTGCCAAGCAAATTTGGGATTCCTTGACTAATACACATGAACGAACCATTTAGGTCAAAAGGTTTAGAGTTTCTATGCTCTTCACTGAATATGAAACCTTGAAGATGAAGGACAATGAGCCACTTCAAGATATGATTACGAGGCTCACAACTCTTATCAATGAACTGGCATCTCTGGGAAAGATTTTCACTACTGAGGAACAAATAGATAAGCTCCTAACGGTTCTACCTAAAGCAAAGTGGGATGTGAAAGTTACTGCCATCAAGAAAGCAAAGGACATTGCTACCATGACTCTGGATGAATCGATAAGGAATCTCAGAACTTTTGAGATGAACATGAAGGATCAGAAGAAAGAAGAAGCCACGGCTGAGAAATCACTAGCGATAAAGGCTTCTAATAATGAGGGATCAGATCTAGACGAGGAACAAATAGCTTTTCTGGCAAAGAATTTTAAGAAATTTCTCAAAAAGCGGAAAGGAAGAGACAAGAAAGAAATAGGAAGTAGAAAGTGGTTTGAACACTCAGGTAGCAAAATTACTCTGATGATAAAAATCAATCAAGATGCTACAAGTACGAAAAAACTTATCATCATTTCAAACAATTTCCACAATGATAAATTGAGTGAAGAAATGAAAGAGATGAGAAAGAGTCGAGAGACAAAGCTATCAAGCAAAATGAGAAAGATAAATATGTTATGATAGCTGCTTGGGGTTCAGGATTCAAGAAATTAGACAATAAAGAAGTGGATGAAACTGCATTCATGGCTATTGGGGACTCAGATCTTGAGGATGAAGAAAAATATGAGGTAAGTATTCTTGAACTAAAAGAAAAAACTGCACCTTTTTTCAAAAAGAAAACTAATTTTGCTAATGAATAGGTTGATTGATGATTTTCAAGAATTATCTGGTGAAAAGGATCAACTGATTAAGGATTTTTTAAATAAAAAAATTAAATGCCTTGAGGTTAAAAATTGTCTGCATGAAGCTAATGAAAAGCATCTTAGATAGAAGAAACAGGTTGAGAAGCTTGATGCATTTGTGCTAAATCTAAAAATCAGAGACTTTGAAACTGACAATTAGTGAAAAGGGAAAAGGTCAAATGAGCGATGAGCATCAAAAGACTATAATTGAGTTAAAAGAGTGTAAAATTGAGTTCTTCTGTGAAAAAGAAAAGGTTAGAGAATTAACTCAGGAAATTTCCAATCTAAAAATGGATCTGAAAAGGGCGAATAGGTGGATTCAGTCTTCAAGAATAGTAAACCAGCTGGGAAGTAGGACTCATAGTGAGAAGGCTGCATAGATGTTTTTCAAGAAAATGTCACTACTACTAACCAATGCTGTCTTTGTGGATAGATTGGGCATCCAACTAAAACTCCCCTCTTGTGCTTTGAAACGACCCATAATCATAATTTCTATGTATCTCAAAATTCGTGCGTGATTTAAAAAATCTAACTTCATATTCTCGATCAGGGGACAAAATTGAGTGGGAAATGGGTATAACCTGAATTTTAGAAGACTCGTAGCGAGAAATAATTTTCTCTTATTTTATAACTTCTAGTGGCCCTGCACGCCTAGGCCATGTTGCGCCTGAGGCGCCGCCACTATGTATTTTGGGCTATACGTTTGGTTCGAGTCGTGCCAAGGGCACAGACCAGTATATTTAGTGCCCTGTTTTTCCAGCTTAGTCCAAGGGCATTGGGTAATACACCAATGCTTATTTAAACATAAATTCCTCCATTCTTAACCATTTTTTTCAACTCTAGGACTTACAAAATCCTCTCTAAGGCCTCTCCAAGGCTTTATCAAAATCTCCATGCAAATTCAAAAATCTCAAGAACAACTTTGGATTTCAAGGGCCCATTGCAAGCTTCAAGTCTCCTTCAAGTTTACTCCAAGAAATTCAAGGTTTAAGGTATGTAGGTTTTATTCATGGGTCCCTTCCACCCATGTAGTCAATCCTCCTCTCTTTATCAAATTTCATGATTTTTAATGTTGGATACTTTATTGGTAAATTTTGATATGCGTTATAAACATGATTTGAGTTGGATTCTTCAAGTATTGATTAAATATGCATGAATATCTATTGACACTGTTTCCATGAGTTGATTTGTATTTGTTGACACTAAGCATTATATGAACTATGAATATTTTGGAGGATTGTGAACTTTTAAGGTGGATTTTATGATACCCAAAGTAAGGGTTTTTGCTTGATAAGGTGGATTTCATGCTCCATATCCATATTTTGAAAAGATGATGAATATCATCATGATGGGTTGATTAAGAATGATTTTTGTTAATTGAAAAATGACTTTTTAAAATAAAAAATAAAAATTAGTTTAAAACTTAATTTATTTAAGAAAAATAATTTTTACAGAAAACAACAGAGTCGTCACTTAATTTTTTTAAAGAAATCAAGAAAACTTAAATAATTTTAAGACTCTAACAGAAAATTTTTTAAAATTTTAGAGAAATGGGTAAAAGTTCTTATTACTATATTAAAAAGGTATTAACACTTAAAATAGCCGCTAACACGTGGTTATCTATTAGTAGTAGTAGTAGTAGTAGTAGTAGTAGTAGTAGTAAGGGTGGAGTTCGAAATGAGCTTCGATCATTGTTTATGCAAAGAGATAAAGATAAAAATTAGTATGTGATATAGATGAACCCAAATAAATATTAAGAATCATCAAAATGAAATAGTTTTTAAGTAAAATCGACTATGGAAGGTAAAGTCATTGAGTTTGAAATAAATTAGAATATCAATCTTGCTAGATGCCACACAAGCAAATAATTTTATATCAATTTTACTATACAACTTTACTACTTTACTACTATTGCAAAGAAGATAAATTAACTACTATTTCAATAAGTGGGTTCTTGAAATACTGCAAAAAAAGACAAACTTCACTACTAAAGAAAACAACATTACTCCAATTTCAACAAATGAGTTCCTTGACAATACTTTAAGTAAAATAACTTTTAGCATATTTTAGGCATAAGGAAACTATGAGAAACAAACATTTTAAAGACCACAGAAGCTTGAAATCGGCTAAGAAAATCATAAATATTGAACAAGAAACATGAAATCAACATCAACTTCTAATTCAAAATAATATCACAACTCGACTCCAGGAATGTCTTAACAACATATACAATGACAACGTGGCATCGATTCACCACAATATGAATGGCTCAAGTTAAGCAAAACATGAACAAGAAGATTTAAGCACAACATCAATATTCATCTCACAACCAAGCAAACGTATTTGAATAGATGAAGAAAAATGGATTAAGGCAATTAGCTTTTCTGGAGCAGGAAATGGAACAATGACAAGCTGAAAGGATTTCTACTGCCCAAAAGATCGTTTATGTATACCTTGTGAACTTGAAAACGAACCTCTGGCCTCGAAATTGAATGAGTTCCTAGACAAAACTTGGCTCTTCAAAATAGAAATTGAGTGTGTTGTTGGAGAAGAAGGAATGACTCAATATGTGCCTCTCTTTTAATTAATCTCAGCGCCCCTAAAACAGAGAGGAAAAGCCCAATTTATAGAGGATGATTAGGGTTCAAAAATGGGGGAAATTGATGATTTGGGGGTTCTTTTTTTGTTTCAGAATTTGAACATTGGGGTCAATGGTCATTGTTGTTGGCTCAAGCGAGAAGAAACATGTGGGTGATAGTGCTTTTAGGAGATTATGTTGGCTGGAAATTATTTTAAGAAGAAGAAAAAAAATGGGTGATACGAGTGAGGTGAGTATGAAAGAGAAAAAGAGAAATTGGGGGCACATGGCCCCCATACATAAGTGTCTATATATGATATGTCCATATTATATATGTAGACATGTTAAGGTTGTGCTCAGATTCACATTCGTACCCAATCCCTTCTGAAAAGATCTCTAAATTGGGAGGTGAATTGAGCTCCTCAATCCGAGATGATGGACAAGGGAACCCCATGGAACTTTACAATCTCACGAATGTATAATTGGGCATATTTCTCAGCCATATTAGTTGTCTTGACAACCAAGAAATGGGTTGATTTAGTCATCCGATCCACAATCACCTGTATCAAGTCATGCTGCTTTCGGGACCTTGGTAAGCTGGTAATGAAATCCATGTTGATCATCTCCCATTTCCACTCAGGAATTTTGAAATTCTGATCCCATCCACACTGTCTCTTATGTTCAACCTTGACCTTTTGACAATTAGGGCACTTAGAGATGAATTCAACAATGTCCTTCTTCATTCCATTCCACCAATAGACTTCTCTCAAGTCATGGTACATCTTGGTAGAGCTAGGATGGATAGATTATCCAGAGTTGTGAGCTTCAGCCATGATCCTCTCTTGAACACCATTGACGGCGGGAACACACAATCTTCCTTGGTATCTCAACATTCCATCTTCCCCTTTGGAGAAAACCATTACCTTTTGCTTGTGAACCGCTTCTTTCAATTGGGACAAGACAGGGTCTTGGTCTTTCTTTTCCTTCATTTCTGACAGTAAGGACAAAGCACCTTTCTTAATGTTGACCCCGCCTTCATTGTTCTCCTCAAGTTGCACTCCCAGTCGAGTCAATCTATGAACTTCCTTAGCCAATTCTTTCTTTCCTTCTCCCATATGGGCAGTGCTACCCATACACAACTTGCTAAGAGCATCAGCAACAATGTTAGCCTTACCTGGGTGGTAGAGGATGCTCATATCATAATCTTTGAGCAATTCCAACCATCTTCTTTGCCGTAGGTTGAGATCTTTCTGACTGAATACGTATTTGCAAATTCTTATGGTTAGTGAACACATCCACATGCACTCCATACAAATAGTGGTGCCAGATCTTAAGTGTAATACCACCGCTTCCAACTCGAGATCATGAGTCGGTTAGTCCTTCTCGTGGATATTAAGTTATCTAGAAGAATAGGTTGTCACCTTCCCTCTCTACATTAGCATACAACCCAGTCCAACTTTTGATGCATCACAGTATATCACAAAGTCTCCCATCCCGTCGGGCAAAGTCAAAACTGGTGTTTTAGTCAATCTAGTCTTCAATTCTTGGAAACACTTCTCACATTCCTCAGACCACTGAAACTTGACCTTTTTCTGAGTTAGTTTAGTCAATGGTTCAAAAAAGAAGAGAAGCCCTCAACGAATCTAGGATAATAGCCTTCTAGTCCCAAGAAACTTCTTATTTCTGTCAAAGAGGTAGGTCTAGGTCAGTTCTTAACTGCTTCAATCTTCTAGGTGTCCACCCGAATACCATCCCCCCAAATAGCATGACCTAAGAAGTCCACAGACTTGATACAAAACTCACACTTAGAGAACTTTGCATACAATTCATGGTTTTTAAGAGTTTGCAAAACCACTCTAAGATGATTAGCATGCTCCTGTTCATCCTTCGAGTATACTAGGATGTCATCAATAAATACAATCACGAACATGTCAAGATACGATTTGAATGCTCTATTAATCAAATCCATGGAAGGTACGGGTGCATTAGTCAACCCAAAGGATATGACTAAGAACTCAAAATGGTCATACCGTGTCCTAAACGTCGTCTTTGGAATATTACTTTCCCTCACCTTCAACAGATGGTAACCTGATTTGAGGTCTATGTTAGAGAAGTAAGAAGCACCTTGAAGTTGGTTGAATAGATCATCTATCCTAGTGAGAGGATACTTATTCTTTATTGTGATCTTGTTCAGTTGCCGGTAGTCTATGCAAATCCAGAGAGACCTATCTTTCTAACACAGGAATAGAACAGGCGCACCCCAAGGAGAGACACTAGGCCTTATAAAACCTTTCTCTAATAATTCTTTCAATTGTTATTTCAATTCTTTCAATTCAGCGCAGGCCATTCTATAAGGTAGAATTGAAATGGGCTCGGTTTTGGCGAAACCATAAATCCCAATGTCAATCTCCCTGGGGTCCCTCTCCCTGCCAAGAGGGACTCCAGGTAGATCCTCAGGAAACATTTTGGGGAACTCATTCAAAAGCGAGACTGACTAGATAATAGGAGACTCAACATCATCAAACTTAACTCGCACGAGGTGATAAATATAACCCTTGGAGATCAACTTTCCGGCTCTAATATAAGAGATAAACTTGCCTTTTGGTGCAACAAAACTCCCTTTCCACTCTAACACAGGTTCATTAGGAAATCAAAACTTAACAATCTGGGTTCTACAGTCAATAGAGCCATAACAGGCGTGAAGCCAATCCATGCCAAGTATCATATCAAAGTCAACCATCTCCAATTTTACCAAGTCAGCCAAGGTATCTCTATGATAAATGGATACTACATAATCCCTGTAAACACTTTCCGCTAAGATAGACTTACCAGTAGGAGTGGAAACAACAAAAGGTTCAAGTAGACTCTTTGGGAGAATCTCAAACTTACCAGCCATATAGGGAGTCACAAAAGATAAAGTGGAAACCGGGTCAAGCAATGCATAACAATCAAAAGTAAAGACTCGAAGCATACCCATAACAAAATCTCATGCAGCCTCCTGATCCTGCTAATTACCTATAGTATAAAGATGGTTCGTCTCGCCTCCTGTACCCGTAGTAGTACCCGTATGATGATTGCCAGTTAGGGGTGTTGTGGAGGACAATGTTTTGTTGCTCACTTCACCTTATCTCCTCTTAGGACACTCAAACTGGAAGTGATAGTCTATCTGCATGAATAACAAATATCCTTACCCACACAACACTCACCCAGATGGAGTTTACCACACTTATCACAAGGTGGCTTTCCCTTCGCACCTTGGGTCACACTAGCTTGAGATTGAGCACTCTGGGCCCTGTAATTTTGGTAACCATAAGACTTCTAATCATACCTGTTTGATTGGACGGGAACACTCGCTACAGAGGGTGCATGATAACATGATCTTTTCTGAAAATAGGACTTGTCACCCTTATTCTGTCTCTGCTGACTGGGCTCATACCGAGCTAATTTTGTTTTTCTGTTCATCTGCTCTTCTTGTTCTTTTCTCTTATTCTCCTCTATCTGTTGGGTGTACACCATAATCCTGGTGATGTCCATGCTGGGGATCAACAAAACTGGTTTGCACTTCTTTTGCACATGCCAGCCCAAGCCGGACACAAACTTTCTCATCCTTGCACTCATGTCTTGGACTGTCTCTGGAGAATATCTGGACAGCTTAATAAACTTAAGACTGTACTCCTTAATGTTCATCCCTCCTTGCTTCAAGTTCACAAACTCGTAAATCTTTGTCTCCCTCAACTCTTGAGGAAAGAAATGGTCAAGGAAGATAGGTTCAAACACTTTCTACTCCACAAGCTTAGCATCCGTACCTCTAATATCTTCCCATTAGTTGTACCAGATGTTTGCAACATCCTTCAGCTGGTAGGAGGCAAGCTCAACTCCCTCAATCTCATTGGCATACATAACTTTAAAGACCTTATACATCCCGTCAATGAAGTTTTGTGGGTCCTCCTCAACTTCTTACCTCGTATACACTGACGGGTCTATCCTCAAGAAATCCCCAAGTCAGGTTGCAGCTGAGAAGTCCAATGAGCTGGAGCTAGAATCTTGAGGACCTCGGTTGTTACCCTGGGAGGCCACTAGTTGTGTCAGCAATGTGGTGGATCCCTAAACTCCACCTTTGAGGTGGGACCTGGCTGGGGTGCAGAGGGTGCCCCCTGTGTGACCTTAGAAGTCCTGGCAAGCTGACCCCATCTCCTCATCTCTTCTAGGTAGGGACCTCTGGCTGGGCATTCTCAGCAGTTAGGGCTGAGGCATCTCTGTAAGTAGCTGTTCATTTTGGCGGCATATTCTGCAAATATGTAATGCATGAATTAGAACGAGATTTCTATAGAGTTAACCTCTATCTCACGAACTCAAATCATAGAAGAGGGGTAACACTTCCTAATGTCCTATAGCCTCCTGCTTATAAAGTGTGGTACACAACACACCCATGAACAAGACTCTACTAGACACGACTTCATAGACTCCCTAGGACACTCGAACTCTGTGCTCTGATACTAAGTTTGTCACACCCCGAGAGGGTACCCTAGACGTAATTGGCACTCGGAGACTATTGCTACCCCCAAGCAAAATCACCTAGCCCCTTCACATTCGTTCAATCAGTTGATCAATGGAAGATATTAAAGGAATAACCTTAACTATCATCAGTGGGCTATAAGACTCATCAACTATGACTATCATATGAAACAAGAAAAAGGGGAAAAGTAACCCAGCATTATCTATCATCTCTTTATGTCCATGAAGCCTCTATAACTAATATCTAAGAAGGTACCATGATAGGTCGTGACCACCACAACCCAAAAAAATAATGTGAACGAATAAAAGAAGGAACCATCCTCCAAATGCAGGAAGGACTCACATAGTATATGGCTGAAAGTCTGTGAACCTTAACGATTCTCCTGTTGAAGTTCTCTGTCTACTGAATCTGCATCATGTAATGATGCAGCGCCAAAAGGGGCATTAGTACACGGAATGTACTGTATGTAAAACAAGTTAAAGTAAACAATATAGGCAAGATAACATGACATAGCATAAACTCATTAGTTACTTAATCTCAATGCAGGATAAGGAATATGACACTGTCACATCACCATCAAACAAAACTCATACTATCACATCAATATCAGAGTACTATTAACATGGAACCTATCTGAGAGTTTCTCTAACCGACAACTATCACCTATGAGCTGGTGATGATACAATGAAGCGATGTTATTTTCGCATCTATCTAGTACCTTTCTAGGGTAAAGGATTGTTAGAACCTGTAAGCTCGAACCCGTAAGTCTTTAATTGGTTCAATTTGGTAATGTTTGGGACCAAATGTAAATTTTCTTCTAAGTGTAGTCCTTAAGAAATAAATTGCAGTGGGGTCATATGTGTGGCTTATTTTGATTGGTCAAGTGGAAGATATTGTGCCTACTATATATGTGTATTTATCTCTTGTACAAGAAGAGATTTCCACACTTAGAGAGAAAAAAAAAGAAGCAACCTGAAAACTGAAGCAACCTCTCGGGTTGCTACAGTGCAAAGAAAAAAAAATACGTTTTTCAATCTTTCGAATATTTGTTGCTTCATGCTTAGTATATTAGATCCCCTAAGTGGCGTGGAGGCATTAGTCGGTCAAGAAAATACTTGGTTTGATGGCTAGGAATATTTGGATCTAGTAAGCAGCTTGAAAGGTATGTTAATTTCTAGCTTTATTTATGTAACTTAAAGCTAGTGGGAGTATTAGAGAAGTGTCAAATTGAAGGTAAAAGATGAAAAGAGGGTTGGTTTTTAGTTGAATTGTGAATTTCGAATTTGGGGTTTGAGTTGGGGACAAGCTTGCATATGAAAATATATTGATTTATAGTCATGTGCTTATGTTTGTTTGTCATAAAAATGGTCCTTGTGGGGTGAAAGGAGTGTTGGGAAACTATGTGAATGTATACATGAGGGTTATCTTGAATTGGAGCCCCATTGGAAGTATAATATTATGTTTTAATGTTGGGAGTTTACGTTGGGCGTTGGAGTGATGTATTATAGTTCATGGAATATATAGGAAGGCTTGAATATGGTAGATGTATAGTTATATGTATGCTTCCATGTTTTAGTAAATATGCCATAATAGCGTTTTGTGGTTTTCTGATGTTGTGATGGCATTGGAGAGGGTTTATTGATGTGGTAGGTTGTTGTTGTCGTTGTTGATTGATTATTTGAGCTGAGTTGAATTCTTGGGGTGGTGTATTTTAAGAGGAGATGCTGCCGAAATTTTTCTAAAAATTTGGAACAAAAAGTTAGGATCTAAGACCCGATATGGTTATTAAACGTTGGCGTTATTGTGATTCGTGTAGACATGGGACATTCGTGAGCTTAAATTGTATTGGTCTCGCGTCGGGGTTAGTTAGAGGAAGAAATCGAGGTATGTAAAGATTTTCTATCTCTTGGCATGAATTAGTCAAACTTAGTCAATGTCATACGTTTGAAAAATTCTTTTTCCTTCACAATTTGGGTCTAAATATAATCTATGTTCATTCTTTGCCACTCTTATGCCAGATTCATCCCATCCTTAACTTTTGAGTCTCTAGAATCCATAAATAGTGTTCGTTTGACCGAAAGCTAAAATTATTGGAAAAATATGGGTTCGATTGTTCCGAAATTACTAATGTGTACAACTTTCGATAGAAATTCTAAATCACCTTTATGTGTGAATTTGAGCAACTTTGGCAAAATTTCATAAATGACTAACTTCTTGATTTCAAAAATGAATATTTGCATATTACTAAGTTTTTGGAACTAGTTTATATGCATGTGATTCTCACGACTCTATTCGTACCATTTTGGTCTCGTCCACTTGTTCCCGGGCCAGTTATTATCCTGCGTATGTATAACTATATGTGTGTATATATATATTCCGAAGTAGGTTGGATACGGCAGGTCGGTTTGCCCATGGGCCGGCTTTGCTTAGTTTGGAGACATAAGGAGCTGGGTTTGGGATATGTTGGCATCATGACGTGTGGGTGCTTGGCCCCTTCACCTTGGCTCACTTATATAACGGGCATGATGACCTTTACAATTACGATACGTGAGTGCTTGGCCCCTTCGCCTCGGCTCACCTATACTACAGTTGGGACTTGTGTTAGAGATTTCAAGGATTTGAAACTTTTAGTGTTATGCTGTGGTATGGAGCGAGTTTGGAGGTCGCCATCATTCCTGTACGATATGCATTATTTTGATATTTTAAATAAAGAACTATTTTGATTCTTGCATACAGGTTGACTCATATATTTTTATTCGGATTATTACTTCCACTTATATTTCGTACTTTCAGCTTTACATATTCGGTACGTATTTCATACTGACCCCCTTCCTTTGGGGGGGCTGCGTTTCAGGCCCGAAGGTACCGACGTACAGGTTAGAGAGCCATCTTCTTGGGATCTCTGTCTACAGTTGAAGTGCTCCCTTTGCCTCAAGAGCAGACTTTTGGTTATATACATGTACACTTATTTTCTGTATTTTGCATTTGTATATATTCGAGGGTATGACGGGGCCCTGTCCCATCCTATGATTTAGTTCGTATATATATAGGTCTGTAGATACATGTGGGTGTGGGATTTTATATGTGGTATGACTATGTATATATGATATATTTGTTGGGCGATTCTACCGCAGCGGTGACCTTGTCAGCCCGCGTATATATGAATATAGATATTTGTTGTGTGCTGGGTTACTGTTTGCAGGTTTGGTTAGTCAGTAAACCAGAGGAAACTCTGCCAAAATTTTGATAGATTCCTTAACTATTATAGTTGGAAATCCGGTTTAGTGTTTGTCTGGGTGCCTAATCGGTACTAATCACGGTCCCTGGGTCAGGTCGTGATAGAAGTGGTATCAGAGCAGTTAGTCCTCGGAGTGTCCACAGACCGAGTCTAGTAGAGTCTTGTTTATCAATGTGTCGTGCACCACATCTATAAACAGGAGGCTACAGGACATCTAGGATGTTACTTATCCTTCTGATCTTAGATCGTGCGATAGAGCGATGTTAATAGGATGATTCCCTCCCTGACAGAAATTATTTGAATTTTAGATATGCCGCCGAGGAAGAAACCAGTCGCCGCAGAGGAAAACCTGCAGCAGTAGGTAGGTCCTGACGTGGTCGGGGAACTACCCGGGCTCGTGATCAGCCAGAGCCAAAGATTGTATTCCCGACAGCGGGCTCGATCACCCCACCAGCTCCAGTGGGTCAGGCGACAGAACCTCCAACTCCCCAGCCAGGTGCAGAAATCGGGGAGCTATGGGAGGCAGTACAGTTGTTGACTGAGATTGTGGTATGTCAGGCCCACAGACAGGAGGCTGGAAGTAGTCAGGCATCCCGTCGAGATAGTTCTCGGGCCCGTGATATCTTAGCTTACGGACCACCAGAATCCTTTGGATCCAAACCTTCAGAAGATCCTCAGGAATTTGTGAGGCAAATGCAACTGACATTAAGGGTGATTGGGGCCTCCGAAGTGGAATCGGTAGAGTTGGCATCCTATCGGTTGCATGATGTTGTGGAAAATTGGTACTAGTCGTGGCTTTTATCCTGAGGTGCGGATGCCCGACCTGCTGTTTGGGACGATGAGTCGTTCCTGGCTCACTTTTTACATTCAGAAATTAGGCACGCTAGGGAGGACAGGTTTCTGATGTTGAGGCTGCGGGGCCGGTCATTTGGTAATATAGTCTGGAATTCGACTCCTTGGCCCGATATGCATCGGCACATGTTTCCAGCATGGCAGATCGTATGCATCGCTATATTGTGGGCTGGATTCACATTATGTGGATAGTTGTCTGGTATTGGCTGCCCAACTGGGGATGGATATTGCCCGCATTCAGGCCCATGCACAGAGGATAGAGGATAATCGTCGAGGACGCCAGGCGGACAGGACAGATGACCGCCAAAGAGGGCTAGGTCATCCGGTTCAGTAGAAGATTTCTGGGGCAGGCAGTCTCGGCCGCAGCAGAGTGGGCCTCCTCCTCGACCAGTACAAAGCATACCTTCGCAGACCCCCGGTAGGAGACCAGCTACCTCTAGTCAGTCAGGGGCAGGACCGGGTTCCAGCAGCCAGCAGAGATTTACTATACCCCTGTGTCCTCATTGTGGGAAACGGCACCCGAGGGAGTGTTTTCGCTCTACAGGTGCCTGTTTTATTTGTGGCCATCAGGGCCACCAGATGCGGGATTGTCCTAATAGGGTTGGTGCAGAAGGGTCCGCCCAGACTTCTGGGGCAGTCGGAGCTTCTTCTTCTGCTTCAGTGGCTATGAGCCCTACGAGGTGAGGTACCCCAGTGACATTAAGTCATGGCAGAGGTCGCGGTGGAGTTCCAGGTTCCATTGATCCTGCTAACTGAATCTATGCCCTAGCTAGCCGACAGGACCAGGAGGCATCGCCTAATATTATCATAGGTACATTATTTGTTTGTTCTCGGGCTATGTATGTGTTGATTGGTCCTAGTTCCACTTTGTCGTACATTTCCTCGTTTGTTGCATGCTCAATTGATACAGAGTCTGAATGAATAGAGCCTTGTGAGGTTGTGACATCGATAGGTGAATCTATTATAGTTAACATAGTTTATAGAAATTACCGGTATCTGTTCTTGACTGCTGTACTCTGGCTGATTTGATAGAGCTAGATATGATGGATTTTGATGTAGTTATGGGTATGGATTGGCTAGCTTCTTGCTATGCTAAGGTTGATTGTCAAAAGAAGTTAGTTCAATTTTAGTTTCCAGGAGAACCAGTTCTGGAATGGTCGAGTAATATTGCAACGCCGAGGGGTAAGTTTATTTCGTACCTCAAGGCCAGCAGGATGATCAGAAAAGGGTGTCTTTATCACCTGATTCGGGTACATGATGTGAATGCCGAGCCTCCGGCTCTCCAGTCAGTTCCCGTAGTTAGTGAATTTCCAGACTTATTTCGGGATGAACTTCCCGGTCTTCCTTCGGAGCGAGAAGTGGAGTTTGCTATAGATCTATCGCCCGGCACTAAGCCTATCTCGATCCCTCCATACAGAATGACGCGAGTCGATTTAAAGGAATTGAAGGAGCAGCTTAAAGATTTGTTGGAGAAAGGCTTTATTCGGCCTAGCACCTCTCCCTGAGGAGCTCCGGTACTATTCGTGAGGAAGAAGGACGGGTCATTGTGGATGTGTATTGACTACCGACAACTGAACAAGGTAACTGTTAAGAATAAGTACCCCCTCCCCAGGATTGATGATCTATTTGACCAGTTGCAGGGAGCTAGGCATTTCTCAAAGATAGACCTGCGATCACGGTATCACCAGGTGCGGGTGCGGGAACAAGATATTCCTAAAACAGCATTCAGAACTCGCTACAGACATTATGAATTCAGAGTTATGTCATTCGAGCTAACAAATTCTCCAGCAGTGTTTATGGACCTTATGAATGGAGTGTTTAAACCATTCCTGGATGTGTTCGTGATTGTGTTCATTGACGACATTCTAGTATATTCTCGATCTGAGGAGAATCATGCAGATCACTTTAGAACCATCCTTGGCATTCTTCATCGCCAAACGTTATATGCTAAATTCTCAAAATGTGAGTTTTGGCTATCTTCGGTGGCATTCTTAGGCCATGTTTTAGGAGCTGAAGGCATCCGGGTAGATTCCCAAAAAATTGAGGTCATAAGGAGTTGGCCTAGGCCCACAACACCGACGGAGGTACATAGATTTCTGGGGCTAGCTGGTTGTTACAGGAGATTTGTAGAGAAATTTGCTTCGATTGCAGCACCTTTGACAAAGCTAATACAAAAAGGGGTGAAGTTCCAGTGGTTCGGTACCTGTGAGCGCAGCTTTCAGATGTTGAAGGAAAAATTGACTACAGCTCCAGTTCTGACCTTGCATGGTCCAGACGGGTACATGGTTTATTGTGATGCTTCCCGTGTTGGTTTGGGTGCGTATTAATGCAGCACGACAAAGTGATAGCCTATGCTTCCCGACAGCTCAAGAAGCACGAGCAGAATTACCCTACCCATGATTTGGAGTTAGCTGCGGTGATACATACTTTAAAAGTTTGGAGGCATTATTTGTACGGTGTTCATGTTGATATTTTTACAGTTCACAAAAGTCTCCAGTACATATTTGAGCAGAAAGAGCTGAACTTGCGGCAGCGGCGGTGGTTAGAATTGCTGAAGGACTATGATATTGATATTCTTTACCATTCAGGGAAAGCCAATTTCGTAGCAGATGCGCTCAATCGCAAGTCCATGGGCAGTTTAGCTGACACACCCCTAGAGAAGAAGGAGATAGTTCGGGATATTCAGCAGTTAGCCAATCTGGGAGTTCGTTGGCAGATTCGTGTAACGCAGGAGTTTCTGTTCGAGGCATAACTGAATCTTCCATTGTAGCAGAAATTAAGCAGAGGCAATATAAAGATCCTATCCTAGCTCGATACAGGGATATAGCCCTGGAGAAGGAGCAGACCTCATTTGAGCTTTCTCCTGATGGGATCTTATTATTCAGAGGCAGGTTGTGTGTACCGGATGTTGCAGGCTTACGGCAGCAGGTTATGGGCGAAGCATACCATGCCCGTTATTCTATTCACCCTGGGTCAATAAAGATGTACCATGACCTCAGGTGTTTGTATTGGTGGGACGGCATGAAGCGTGAGATAGCAGAGTTTGTTGCCCAATGCCCGAATTGTCAATAGGTGAAGATAGAACATCAGAATCCTAGAGAGTTGTTGCAGGAAATGCAGATACCGATGTGGAAGTGGGAGATTATCAATATGGACTTTATTACAGGCTTTCCTCGCACTCCATGAAGGTATGAATCTATCTGGGTTATTGTTGATAGGTTGACAAAATCAGCTCATTTTCTTCCAGTTCGGACTACCTACTCAGCCGAGGACTACGCCAGATTGTATATTAAGGAGATTATACGCCTTCATGGTGTTTCTGTATCCATTATCTCCGATAGAGGCACCCAGTTTATGGTAAATTTATGGCGGTCATTTCAGGAGGGTTTGGGGACGCAGATAAGTCTTAGCACAGCATTCCACCCCTAGTCCGATGGTCAAGCCGAGCGTACTATCCAGACATTAGAAGATATGTTACGGGCCTGCGTGATGGATTTCCATGGTAGCTGGGATGAGCACTTACCGTTGATTGAATTTGCATATAAAAATAATTACCATTCCAGCATTCAAATGGCACCGTACTAGGCTTTATATGGTAGGAAGTGTCGATCACTGACCGATTGGTTCGAAGTTGGAGGGGCAGAGTTGATTGGACTAGATGTAATCCAGTAAGCGGTGGACAAAGTGAAACTAATTCGAGAGCAGTTATTAAAAGCTCAGAGCCGTCAAAAGTCTTATACAGATAATTGTTGTCGCCATTTAGAGTTCCAGGTTAGAGATTAGGCATTCTTGAAAGTATCACCCATGAAGGGCGTTATGAGATTCGGTAAGAAAGGGAAGCTTAGCCCAAGGTACATTGGTCCATATCAGATCGTCCGCAGAATAGGCAAGGTTGCCTACGAGTTAGAGTTGCCAGCGGA
>JAABOM020035049.1:3897-17035 GCA_011800125.2 Solanum clarkiae
TAGGATGAATAGGTTCGTGATGGGGGTGTACGGACTTGGTAAGTGAAGAATGCTGGTCTGCCATGCTAATTAGTAACGTGGACTTGTCTCGGTTGATGACCTATGCAAAGCAAATAGAGGAGGAGAAATTGAGGAAAAGACTGGGGCATGAGGCAAAGAGGGCCCGATTTGAGGATAAATTCCTTAAGGGTGCTAAATTTCATCAAGGGCTTGCCAATGACTTTCCTACACCTCAAAGTGTTGGTGGGATGGCTCCTATTGATGTGTGTACTAGACGTGGGAAAGGTCATAATGGCACGTGTTTAAAGTGTTCTAATGCATTCTATGAATGTAGGGAGCTTGCTCACAAGCAGGCAGATTTTCCAAGAAATCATAGCAAGGTCCAGGGTGCTAATGCTGTCCCAATGGGGAGAGGTTCATCCTTAAGATGGTGCCCCAAGGCACAATCGATTTTATGCTCTGTATGGGAGGAAAGGGGTTAGTGAGGTCCTTGATGTTGTTACCGGTATGTTGAAAATCTTTGACTTTGATGTGTATGCTTTGATAGATCTGGGTCCCACTCTTTCCTTTGTTACCCCTCTTGTTGCTAAAAAGTTTCATGTTGTCCCCGAGCTATTGCATGAGTCATATGAAGTGTCTACTCCTATTGGCTGCCTATATTGTTGCTAGAAAAGTTTATAAAAGTTGTCCTATTTGCATTTCACATAAGTTGTTGCCATGTGATCTTGTTGAATTAGCCATGGTAGACTTTGATGTCATTCTTGGGATGGGTTGGTTGCATGCCTACTATGCTTCAGTTGATTGTAGAACCCGCAAGGTCAAGTTCAATTTCCTAATGAACATGTCCTTGAGTAAGAGAGTTAAGATATAATGGTCAAGGGTAGGTTCATATCATGCATTAAAGCCTATAAGCTGATTTCTATGGGATGTTTGTACTATCTTGTTTAAGGTTAAGGATGTGGAGTCCAAAGTCCCTTCCATTGAGTCGTTCCTCGTTGTAAACGAGTTTCTTGATGTCTTCCCAAATGACCTTCCCGGTGTCCCTCTTGAAAGGGAGATAGATTTTGGCATAGATTTCTTTCTTGATACTCAACCTATCTCCATTCTCCTTAACTGTGTGGCCTCAGCAAAGTTGAAGGAGTTAAAAGAGCAATTGAATGATTTGTTGGAAAGGGATTTATTAGACCTAGTCAATCACCTGGGGATGCTGCGATGTTGTTTGTGAAAAAGAAGGATGGGTCACTTAGGATGTGCATTGATTACTAGTAACTCAATTTGGTCACTATAATGACTAGATATCCACTTCCAAGGATTGATGATTTTTTTGACCAATTGCAATGGGATAGCTTCTTCTCTAAGAATGATCTTCAATTCGGGTATCATCAAGTGAGAGTGAGGGAGTGTGATATTCCCAAGACAGCCTTCTGGACTAGATATGGTCATTATCAATTTGTTTCCATGTCGTTTGGGTTGACTAATGCACTAGTCTTCTTCATGGACCTAATGAATAGGGTCTTCAAACCTTACCTTATTTCCTTTGTTGTGATCTTCATTGATAATATTATGATCTACTTACATAGTAGGGAGGAGTAAATGGGTCATTTGAAAGTTGTGTTGCAAAGGTTGAGGGAGGAGAGATTGTATGCTAAAAATGACATGTGTGAATTTTGGTTGAAGGAGGCTGCATTCTTAGGTCATGTGGTGTCGAGGGATGGCACAAAAGTGGATCCTCAGAAAATTGATGTGACTAGGAATTGGCCTAGACCATTGACTCCGTCGGATATTAGGAGCTTCTTGGGCCTTGCAGGTTACTATAGAAGGATTGTGAATGGGTTCTCCTCCATTGATTCCCCTATGACCAAATTTACCAAAAGAAAGGCTAAGTTTGTGTGAACTAATGAATGTGACAGAAGCTTTCAAACATTGAAGGATAGGCTTTTGTCTACTCCTATATTGTCACCGGATGGACTTGAGGGTTTTGTTGTGTATTGTGATGCATCTAGAGATGGTTTGGGTTGTGTACTAATGCAAAATGGTAAGTTCGTAGCCTATATGTCTAAGCAACTCAAAGTGCATGAGAAGAACTACCCTATCCATAATCTTGAATTGGTCGTCGTGGTGTTTGCATTAAAGATTTGGCGTCATTATTTGTATGGGGCGCATGTTGATGTCTTCACCGATCATAAGAGCCTCCAATATGTCTTCACTCAATAAGATCTCAACGTGAGACAAAGAAGGTGGCTAGTACTTCTTAAAGACTATGACATGAGTGTGCATTACTATCCAGGTAAGGCAAATGTTGTGGCGGATGCTTTGAATCGGGTGTTCATGGGTATTCTAGCTCATATGGATGGTGGCGATAGGGAAATGGCTTGGGAGGTGCATTGATTGGCTTGATTAGGGATTAGGTTGGAAGAGGTTGGTGATGACGGTGTGCTCGTTGTTGATGGGTCTAAGTCTTCATTGATTGATGAGGTGATAGCAAAATAAGATCTTTATTCTTCCTTGCTTAAGTTGAAGGCCTGGTGAAAGAGGGCGAAGTAGAGGTTTTCTCCCATGAGGAAGATGGTGCCCTTAGGTACCAAGGTAGGTTGTGTGTGCCTTGTGTTGATGGTTTGAGGGAGAAGTTTCTGGATGAGGCCCATAATTCTTCTTATTCTATCCACCCCGGTTCCACCAAAATGTATAGAGACTTGAGGGATGTGTATTGGTGGGGAGGCATGAAGAGGAACATTGCCAAATTTGTTTTCGGGGTCCATAGTTTTCAACAAGTCAAAGCCGAACATCAAAGGTTGGGTGCCCTAACCCGAGATATAAATATTTCCACTTGGAAGTGGGAGGTGATTAATATGGATTTTGTTGTTGGGTTTCGCAAGACTAGAAAGGGTTTTGATTCCATTTGGGTGGTGGTTGATAGGATGATAAAATTGGCTCACTTTCTATCGGTTAAGACCACCTATGGGGCTGAAAAGTATGCAAGGTTATACATCCATCAATTAGTGAGGTTATATGGTTTTCCTTTATCCATCATATCGGATCATGGTGCACAATTCACTTTACACTTTTGGTGGTTCTTTCAAAGGGGTCTTGGTAACAAAGTTCACCTTAGTACGACCTTTCACCCTCAAATGGATAGTCAAGCCAAAAGAACCATTCAAAACCTTAAGGACATGCTAAGGGCTTGTGTATTGGAGTTGAGGGTTGTTGGGATGACCATCTTCCTTTGATTGAGTTTGCCCTCAACAATAGCTATCACTCTAGTATCAGTAAGGCTCCTTTTGAGACTCTTTATGGGAGACATTATAGATCGCCGGTTGCTTGGTTTGAGGTTGGAGAGATGGCTTATATGGGACCAGATCTGATTTTAGAGTCCCTTGAGAAGTTTAAGATGATTAGGGGAAGGTTGAGAACAACCCAAAGTCATTAAAAATCTTATGCCGATGAGAGAAGAAGAGATCTTGAATTCAAAGTGGGTGAATGGGTTTATTTTAAAGTTTCTCCAATGGAAGAGGTGGTTCATTTTGGTAAAAAGGGAAAGTTGAGTCTAAGGTATGTTGGTCCTTATAAGATCTTGAGGAGGTTTTGGCAAGGTATCTTATGTGTTGAAGTTGCCTAGTGAAATGAATTTGGTTCACCCATTGTTGCATTTCTCAATGTTGAGAAAATGTGTTGGTGACTCTAATGCTATTATGTCTCTTGATGTTGTGGGTGTTTGTTGAGGATAACTTGACCCACGAGAAGGTTCCAGTTCAGATCCTAGATAGACAAGTGAAGAGATTGAGGACTAAGGAGGTGACATCCGTTAAGGTCTTTCGGAAAAACCAACAAATCGAAAGTGCTACTTGGGAGGCCGAAACAGACATGCAAAAATGGTATCCTTATCTTTTCCACTCCACTCAAGCCTAAGGTAGTAATTCTAAGTACCCTATGTGATTTCAAGTCTTATAAGTTGCAGCCCTTATGTCATGCATATGCATTCACTTTTAAGTTGGCAAGTTTATGATGATTTTACATTTACATTGAGATTATGAAAATGGTATTTTAAATATAATATTGCACTTTAGTTGGAGCTAGTTTGTTTATGATCATTCTTGTCTTGTAGGTCTCTTTTACATTCGGGGACGAATGTACCCAAAGGGAAGATATTGAAATGATCCTAAAAAATTCCCGAATTCGTGCCTCGGAATGCCCAAAATTTTAAATTCCATATATCTCAAAGTATGTTTGTTATTTAAAAAATTTGCCTTCATACTCTTGTTCAGGGGGTCCAAATTAGGGGGACGTGGGTATAACACCAATTTTAGAGCAACCATAGCGAAATATGATTTTTCTAAAATTTCAATTTCTAGAGGAGATCTACGATAGCTCCACAACATGCCTCTGTCGTGGAGTAGTGTTAATTTTGCCCAGTTTTGTTATCTCAGACCAAGACATTTAAGTCTTGGGCCTAACTGTTCCTAAGTGTTTTTAACCTATACTTAGTCATATTTTATCCTCATGTCATCTAAAAAAATTTTCTAATACTCACGCAAATACTTAGTCATATTTTCGATTCCCAAACTCAAGTTCCAAACCCTCATCCCAATCTAATGTTCTCCTTCTAGGTTCTTCTTCAAGCTTCAAGTCTCCACCTCTAATCTCCACCAAGTTCATCTCCAAGCTGAGGTATGTGGGTTTCTTTCATAGGCTCCTTTCACCCATGATACCCAATCCTCCTTTTACATAAATTGCATGACTTAAAGTTGATTGACAAATGGGTCTTGATTATTATGAAATTTACTGCACACTATGCTAAAGCTATGTAAAGTTATGACTGTTCGCTATGTTTTGATCTATAAATCTTTGATCTATTATAGGACTTGAGAAGTGATTTTGATGTATATATCTTAAGGGTGTGGCAAGGTGTTGATTTGATGATTTTACAATGGATTTTCTTGCATGATTTCATTCCTATATTTCATGGTTTTATACTAGCATTGCACACCCTCAAAGTGTTTGATAAAATGTATGGATGTGGTTTCTTGAGGATTTAAAGGCCCAAAGCATGAGATATGATATGAATGTTGTTATGATAATGAAATGAGCTTATGTATATGATATACTATATATAAAGTGTTGCATTAGACCATAGTCGATCCGGGGGGAGAAGATCCCGCGTAACCATGTTGGGGTTTTATACTCATCAACCATGCGAGGGGTTTATACTTCATCACAGTGTTGCTAAGGTGTGATTACCATCAACTATTTGAGTGGTTTATACCACACAACCACCAAGTGATTTATACCTTGAACAGCTAGCTTAGTCACTTCTACACATATGGTATCCTATATGAGCATGCGTTATTTAAGCATTGATCATACATGTTCATATTTTATATTATGCCTATTGCTTAATATTATGCATTTTGATTATGATGCATAGCTATTATTGCATTGCATCCTACATACTTAGTACATTCAAACATACTAGCGCATACTCTATGCTTAAATGATGTCACTATGTGAGAACCGTGCCCAAGTTGATCATCCTCCTCCACAGAGCTAGTTCGGTGCTATTCAAGCTAGTTGGTGAGTCCTTCACTTGGGGACCTAGTCTACGTTTCTTATATTATGTATTGAAACATTCATCTTTATTGCTTATTTTGACTATGAGGGGTAGCCAGGTTAGTTTGTCTTGGCCCCCGCTCTTATCTATGTATTACAGGTGTTTGTTGGACATGTTAAGTATCTATGATATATTTTTAACTCTTATCTTTTGACCATGATATTGTGCAAGCTTTTCCCTTATCCCCATATTCCCTATTCTTTTATCTTTGATGCTTGATTTATTGCTTCTGTGACCAAGGATGTGTAATGATGCTTTATGAGGCTTGCTTGGGGTCCCTTCTAGTTCCCCTTGCGCTGTGTCACGTCTAGGCCCTAGGCTTGGGTCTTGATAGTTTTGAAACTCTTTCCACACTCATAGTCCACACAAATTTTGCTTTCTTTAAGTCAATTTGGTCATAGGAGAAGCAATAGAAGAGAACCCAATTCACAAACCTCCGGTAATAACCCACTAAGCCCAAGAAGCTCCTAATATCTGATGGGGTCAATGGTCTAGGCCAATTACTAATCACATCTGCCTTTTCAGGATCCACCTTAATACCATCCCCCGACACCACATGACGTAGGAAGGAAACATCTTTAAACAAAAATTGACACTTCTCTTACTTGGCATACAACTTCTCTTCCCTCAAACTTTGTAGCACTAGCCTAAAATGGCCCAGATGCTCCTCCTCACTATGTGAATAAATCAAAATATTATCAATGAATACCATAACAAATGAATCAAGGTAGGATTTGAAGACCCTATTCATAAGATCCATGAAGATAGCCAGTGCATTGGTCAACTAAAAAAACATCACAACAAACTCATAATGCCATACCTAGTATGGAAAGCCATCTTAGGAATATCACACTACCTCACCTTCACTTTATGGTACTCGGACCAAAGATCAATATTAGAGAACTTACTAGCCCCTTGTAATTTGTCAAACAAATCATCAATCCTTTAAAGAGGGTACTTATTCTTTGTGGTGACCCTATTAAGTTGTCAGTAGTCAATACACATTCTAAGGGACCTATACTTATTCTTCACAAACAACACCGATGAACCACAAGGTGATTGAGTAGGCCTAATGAAACCCTTCTCCAACAAATCCCTTAATTGCTCCTTTAACTCCTTTAACTCCGTCGGGGCCATAAAGTAAGGGGGAATAGAAATGGGTTGACTATGGGGAAGGAGGTCTATACCAAAATCTATTTCCCATTCGGGAGGAACACTAGGAAGGTCATTTTGAAACACATCAAGGAACTCATTTACAATCAGAACTGAGTCTATAAGAAGGACCTTGTACTCCACATCTCTAACCCTCACAAGATGATAAAGACACCTCTTAGAGATCAATTGCAAGAGATGAATCTACCCTTGACCACCACATCAGGGCTCTCCCACTCAAGAACGGGTTCATTTGGGAATTAGAATTTCACCCCCTAGGGGTTCTACAATCAATAGAAGCGTAGTATGCATGCAACCAATCCATCCCAAGTATGACATCAAAATCCACCATTTCCAAGTCAACAAGATCAATAGGTAATATAATATGCAAAATGCAAACAAGACAATTTCTACACACCTTTCTAGCAACAATAGATGCACTAATAAGAGTAGACACTTCATAAGACTCACACAGCAATTCGAGCTCAACATGAAACTTTTTGGCACCAAATAGGGTAACAAAAGAAAGAGTTCCACCCGGATCAATCCATTCATACACATCAAAATTAAAGACCTTTAACATACCTATGATGACATTGGGAACCTTCTCAACCCCTTGCCTCCTTGCAGTGGATAGAACCGATTGTGCCTTAGGGCACCACCTTGTTGTCTGAATCTCCCGAAAGGAATCGTATTTGCACCTAGAGGACGAACCTCCTTACCATTGTTGCAGTTACGAGGACAATCAATCTTTTTGTGACTCACTTCCCCATAACTGTAACATGCATTAGTGTCTTTCAAACCTGAGCTCCCATGAGCCTTATAATATTTTGAGCACACAATATTAGGAACCACAACACCAACACCTTAGAACCTTGCGAAGTCATTTGCAAACCTCCTATTAGAAGCATGAGAAGACCCTTGGCCTTAATGTAGCCGGCAACCCTTTTGACTTTGGAACTTTCCATAAAAAAGCACCCTCTTTAGCCTCATTACTCCTCCTCTTCCTTAACTTTTCCTCCTTCATTTGTTCATCACTGGTCATCAAACAGGACAAATCCATGTTGCTAATCAACATAGCGGAACGGCATTCCTCACTTACCAAATCGAATACACCCATCATGAACTTGTTCATTCTAGACCTTGGGTCGGTGACCAAGTGGGGGACATATTTAGAGTGTTGATTGAACTTGAGGACATACTCCCTTACACCCATAAACCCTTGTCACAAATTCATAAACTCCACCATCTTGGCTCTTTAAGCTCAAGAGTGAAGAATTTATTAAGAAAGGTTACCTTGAACTCCTCCCAAAGAACCACATTATTGATTCCCTTCTCCTCCTTCCATTGATTAAACCATATTTGTGCTACTCCTTTGAGTTGGTAGGCCACCAACTCCGCTTTCTCTTCTGATCTAACACCCACGATAGACAATACCTTATAGACCTCATCAATGAACTCTTGAGAGTCCTCATCTACCTTAGACCCATCGAATTCTAGTGGGTTCATCCCTATAAAATCCCTCATCGGAGAAGCTAGTGTAGGAGTATGAGGGGCTTGGGCCCCTAATTGGCTTAGTTAGCCACAACTTGTGCTACCAAAGTGAGAGCATCCTGAAGCTCACCATGAGCCAGTTGTCCCTCGAGAATGTGGGCCCTTCTTCATCTTGTATTAGGCATGATCTAGCATAGCAAAGTACAATTGCTAGGAGAAAAACTTCAACTATATAGCATGACTTAGAATATGAAGAAGGGAAACATTTACTAAAATGCCTCATAGCCTTTAGCTCATACTTGTGGTGCACAACACATCTATGATAAAGACTCTAATTGACGCGGTGTGTTGGATGCAATTAACAACCTAGTGCTCTGATACCAAGTTTGTCACGGCTCAAGCCCAGGGCCTAGACGTGACACGACGAATGGGGAACCCGAAGGGACCCCAATCAATCCTCTTAACATATCATTACACATCATTGATCGCGGAAGCAATTAAACAACATAATAAAAGTAGAAATAAGGGTAAATGGGTTAAAGGAATACTTTTATAATATAAGCATCAAAGCAAGAAAGTCAAGGCTCAATACATAACATGTCCAAAAATAACTCTACTACATAGATAAGAGCGGGAACCAAGTCAAGCAACCGGGCTCACCCTCATAGTTAAAATATACATAAAAGAAAGATAGTCTTAGAACATAGCATGAAATCATAAACACAGTCCTCGGAATGGAGGACTCACCAAATAGCTTAAGAGAAATCGTACTATCCACGTGGAGGAAGATATTCAAGTGAGGCTCCGGTTCCTACATGGGGACATCATGTAGGCACAGATGATGCGTTAGTACATTTGAATTTACTAAGTATGTAAGATGCAATGCAACAAGAGATAAGCAACATAATCAAAATGCATAAGCATAGGCAATGAGTAGCATATAACAATATGGCATACATGGAAGATGGTTGAAGTAAATCATGCTTACATAAAACATTATACATTTGAAAGAAGAGACCATCATTATAGATATCATAATTTATCAAGGTACAAACCCCTTGAATAGTTGATGGATCGTTGCACCCTATCACCCATGGTGATTGATGTACAAACCCCTTAACCCGATTATCAAGGTATAAACCCCTTGATTGGTTGGTATAGCATCGCACCCTACCACCCCTGCTGATTGAGGTACAAACCCCTCAACCCGATTATCAAGGTACAAACCCCTTGACATGGTTGCTCAGGCTCGTAACCCCCCGAGTAGGGAATGGTCAATTCCCAGCACAATATACGAGAATATCATGTACATGCATCACTTTCATCATCTTAAAGTCATTCTTCTCATAAGATATGCAATGGACCTTCAATTCCTCAAGAAATCATAACCGGACATTTTATCAAACACTTGGTATGTGTGTGTGTATAATGATAGTGTAAAACTATGCAATTAAAGAGTTAAATCATGAAAGAAATCTTGAAATAAATCATCCCACCAATACTTGGTAACACCATCATATAATATATATCAAAACGCTTAATCAAATCTCAAGATAGATCTACGATTAATAGCTCAAAACATGCTTAAACAGTCACATTTTTACAAAATCCCAACATAGTTCATTGTCAAATTCATAATAGGAAACCATATGTAAAATCAACTTAGAAACATGTATTTTAGGTAAAAATAAAGCTTGGGCACCATTGGTTAAAGGACTCAATGGTTGAAATCCACATACTTTAACTTTGGAGAATTTCATGAACAAGATTTGGATGGAGACTTGAAGCTTGGATGAATTCCTTAGGATCCGAAAGAGACTTGGACACTTGAATTTTGGTAGAGATATTAGGCTAAGTTTCTGAGAGAGTATTGGGGAATATCTTCGATGATATGAAGGTGAAATATAGCTAAGTATAGGTGTTTTCATACATGCGAAGACTTAGCACCATGACCCAAAAGCCTTGGACCAAAGTGAAAAAGACTGGCACAAAAATACATACTAGCACGCCCAAGGCACGTCGTGTCAGTGGCGCGGTAGCTCTCTAGAAATCGCTTTTTTTATGATTTTCATACTTTCCTATGGTTGCCCTTAAATTAGAGTTAGACCCATTTCCCACTCAATTATTCTCTCTGAACAAAAATATTAAGTCAGATTTTTGATATAACACACGAATTTTGAAATATATAGAAATTTCAATTTTGGGCACTTCCGAGGCACATTTTTGGGCATTTTTTAGGGTCGTTTCACCTACTTAAATCTGCCGAATGAAACCACGAAACATCATTCATAGATCCTAGTACTATATATGGGTCTTAAATGATCCTTAATAGTTAGGGTCTCAGGAAATTGGTATACTGGAATGGATTCTATGAACCACTTATTATGGGTCGTGAAATGAATCATGGGTCATCCTGTTAATCGTGCTTCAAGATACAGAAAATTGATTTTTCAAAACCACAAACTATCAAAATAATTCTATGGCTTGTGGAAGGATATATAGTATGTAGAAGGATTCATTCGTTGTTCTCATACATTAGAATGTTTTCTAAGCCACAGGGGCAACTATGAGGTCCCATCAGTGTTCCATGAATTGCTCTACGGGTCATAGATACCCTTCCTGGTTTCTTCTAGTAACTTTTATAAGTCATTTTTGTCATCTTTTTTTGGGAATTCAACCTAGACTAGGTGGAATGAATTCGGGGGGGGGGGGTATTACATGACTCATCTTTCTTCCTTTATTTTGGGGTGATTTCTTTCTGTCTTTGCTCGACTTGTTTTTTTGTCAGTCTTCCTTCATAGCTGCCTCTTGCTATGTTATTATATGTTTCAATTTAAGAATATCTTCCTTCCTTCTTAAGTTGAGATCTTGAAGTCGTTAGCTGATATCCTCTCATCATTTTGTATTAACATCTCTTAGTTCTCTTGCCTTCCTTACAGCCTTTGTTGATTGTCTTCTTTTCCTTTTTGAGTGAAGGTCTACTCCTTGGGCTCCTTATAGAAATGCTACAAATACATTAATCAAAATCATTAGGTGCTAATATTAATTTCCTAGAATCATAAGTAATATCATCTAAATTATTCATTTAGACAATTAATTTAGATAAAACCCATAAAACCTGCCCCCTCCCCTCCAAATATTTTTTCTACCTAACTTGGAGTACCAGTAGCAGTCCGCGACTGCTCTGTGATGGGACCTATCGGTAGCAGTGTATCTTGTTGCCAGTTTTCTAATCTCTATCCAAGGCTTTGAGGTCTTGGGATTAAGTCATTGTATGCATGAAAATACCTATACATAGCCATATTTCAACACCATATCATACAAGACATTCCCCAATACTCTCTCAAACACTTAGACAAATAGTTCACTCAAAATGCAACTGCCAAAACTCATTACGGATCTTAAGAATTTCACTCAAGTTTCAAGTCTCCATTCCAATTTTCATTAAGGAATTCTCTAAAGCTAAGGTATATGGGTTTTAACCATTAGGTCCTTTCACACATTGTGCCCAAACTTCATTTTTACATAAATTTCATGTTTCTTAGTTGATTTACTTATGAGTCTTACTTATTATGAATTTGACTATAAACTATGTTGGGTTTCATAAAAGTGTGACTGTTTGAGCATATTTTGAGCTATGAATCTTTGATCTATCTTAAGATTTGATGAAGTGTTTAATGTATATTGCATGGTGGTATTACCTAGTACTAGAGGGTTGATTTACTTCAAGTTTACTTGCATGATTTCACGTACAATCTTATACTAGCGTTGCACATCCACCAAGTGTTTGATAAAATATTCACTTAACGTATCTTGAGTTTTTGAAGGCCTAACGTTTAGCATATTAATTAAATAACTTTATGATGATGAAAGGATGATATTTATGTGATGATTTCATGATATGTATCTATAGTGTTGTCAGTTGACCATAACCAATTGAAAGGTTGATACCTCAATCTCGGATGGGGATGGTAGGCCATCAACCAATTGAAGTGTTGACACCTCATTTATTTCCGATGGAGGGTGGTCATGTCCATCAACCAATTGAGGGGTTGATTTCTCAATCACTTCTAAAGGGTGGTCTACCTTAGATTCCATAAACTAAGTTTGCTTAGTCTATGATGATGGTCTCTTTCTTCACTTGAAATATGTTCTATATAAGCATGTTTACTTCAAGAATCATTCATACATGTAATATTATAATTATGTTATCCATTTCTTATGATATTGCACTTTGCCTATCATGCCTTTCTCTTGTTGCATTGCATCATTCATACATAGTACATTCAAATGTACTAACGCATACTCTATGCCTATATGATGTTACCATGTATGAACTGGAGCTCCTCATGATCATCCTCATCCTCCTACAAAGCATGTTGATGAGTCCTCAATTTCGAGGACAATGTCTTTGATCTTATGCTATATATAAATACTCTCTTTCTTTTATTGTATGCTTTTGACTATGAGGGTGAGCCTAGTTGCTTGTCTTGGCCATCACCAAATTCTATGTCTAGAAGTGTTGTTGGACAAGTTATGTATTGATGCTGTGAGCTTTGACTCTTTTGATGGTCTATGTTATGGAAGATTTCCCTTAGTCCCTCATCATTGTTTTATTCTCTTCGTTGTTGCTCAAATGCTTCCGCGACCAATGATGTATGATAACATGTTAGGAGGCTTGCTTAGGGTCCCTTTGGGTTCCCCATTTGCCATGTCATGTCTAAGCCGTAGGTTTATGAATTAGGTCCAGGGGTAAAATAGTAAAAAATTAAATTATTTCTCAAAATTTTCAAATCTAAAAATTGAGCTCAAATTTTCCATCAATCTCGGATGGAGCCAAAGATTGACTATTTTTTGGCCTTGGAGTATGATGGAATAAAGCAAAAT
>JAABOM020035070.1:0-17034 GCA_011800125.2 Solanum clarkiae
TAATGCACCTTTGATATTGAAATACATGCTCATAAAAGGTCATTAGCAAAATATGAATAAATAGAATGAAGGAATAGCTAATTATTACTATGGCTATCATTAGTATTATTATTTGCTTATTTATTTATTTGGTTATTTATTTATATTGATTGATATTATTGATTCATTATAATTTTGTGTCAAACTTACGAGTATTACTAAAAATTCTTAAAAGAATAAAAGTTAGTTGTGGGTTACTTCATGACCTTATTGGAAATTAAAAAGAAACTAGAAAATTAGAAAGGATAATCTCAAGTTTACAAGAGACAAATAAATGTACTTATAGTTAGACGAGCATAGGTTTCATTTTCTAAAAATATAAATTTATCTACAAAATTTTATTAATAATAATGATGATAATAGAAAAGTTTATTCTCCATAAAGAATGTGGTTGCACATCTTTGTGGAGACGCTAATTTTTCCCTCAAGGATGTTGTAGCATACCACGACCAAATGAGTTTGACAATCAACTTTTTTTTAATCTAGATTAAAATTTAGTTATAGAGAATTATTAAGATGTAGAGAAGGCAATCATGCCTCTAACGTCTAGACGAAGAATGCAGCGATGCATTTAAGTTGAGACTCATAACATCCATAATTTTATATAAAAAATGAACAAATTAAGATTCATAAACACAATTTATCCCAAAAGATAATTTAAGACAAGTATAGGTTGATAAAAGTGACCATGCTACAACCACGGGACTCGAGAGGTGCCTAACACCTTTCCCTCGGTCAACAGAATTCCTTATCTCATCTTTGTCATCAGACCAAAAAATAAAGAGTCATTTCCTTTTGATTAGGGATCTAAATAAGGTGACTTTGAACACCAAAACTCAATTCCAAGTGGCAACTCTGAATAAATAAAATATAATCCCTTTTCAATAATGTCATGTTAAGTGGAAAAACTCTATTTTTCAAAGCCCATAGATGTTGGGAAAAATACGAGTGTGATAGTGTCCTTGGATGTTGTGGGTGTCATAGGAGATAATTTGACTTATGAGGAGGAGTCGGTGGAAATTTTTGAAATACAAGTGAAGAGGTTGAGAAACAAAGATGTAGCTTCCGTCAAGGTCCTTTGGAGGAACCAACAAGTTGAGAGTGACATATACGAAGCTGAGAAAGACATGAAAAAGTGACATCCATATCTCTTCCACCCTACTCAAGCCAAAGGTACTAATTTAATTCCCCTATCTGATTTCAAGTCTTAAGTTTCAGCCCTTATATTATTTTGCATGTATTCATATTCATGGTAACAAGTTTATGCTGATTTTTGACATTCATGTTGAGACTTTTTGATAATGATGTTGAAATGCGTTGTCGCATTCATGTTGGGATGAAATCTTCATGATTACTTCTTTTATGCACATTTCTTTGACATTTGGGGACGAATGTTCCCAAGGGGGAGACATTGAAACGCCCCAAAAATGTGCTTAAAAAATGCCCAATCACATTGTTGAGGCGGTGCCATGCCTCAATCACCTTGTTTGGAGGAGGGGGAGTAACATGCCCAATCACCTTGTTGAGGGTGACGTACCTCAATCACCTTGTTGGGGGGTTACATGCCCAATCACATTGTTTAGGGGTGACATACCTTAATCACCTTGTTGGGTTGTGACATGCCTAATCACCTTGTTGAGGGGTGACATACCTCAATCACCTTATAAGGGGGCGACATGCCTTGGATTTCAAGTAGTAGTTCGCTTGGTCTATGTCATTTATGGTCGCTTCACACACATGTGATAAACATTATGCAAGTTGTATGATTTACAAATATGTTTTACTTCAAGCATTGGTCATGCATGCCATATTGATATTTATACTTATCCATTTCTTATGATTATGCATTTTGACTATATTGGCTTATATCTTGTTCCATTGCATCCTATATACTTAGTACATTCAAACATACTAACGCATGATCTATGCCTACATGATATCACCATGTAGGGACCGGAGCACCTTTTGATCATCTGCCATGTGGCTAGTTTGGTACTTTGGAAGATACGCTTTGGTGAGTCCTCAAGTCCGAGGACACTATCTACGCTACTCTTGCTACTTGATATTTCTTTATATTGAACATTTATTACTAAGAGGGTGAGCCCGGAAAGTGTCTTTACCCCCGCTCCACTCTATGTTAGAGGTGTTGTTGGGTATTATGATGTACTTATGTTATGAGGTTAACTCCTTTATATTTTTATGATTATCAAACAATTCCCTTTGTCCCGCTTCCCTTTTTATTATATCTCTCATTGTTGTTTACTTTGCTTCCGCGACCAAGAATGTGTGATTGATATGCTAAGAGGCTTGTTGGGGTCCCTTTGGATTCGCATTTGCGGTGTCACATCTAGGCCCTAGGCTTGGGTCATGACATCTACACGATTGACTCCTCTGGATATTCGACGTTTCCTTGGGTTGGCTGGCTACTGTAGGAGATTTGTTGAAGGGTTCTCATCTATAGCATTTCTATTGACTAAATTGACTCAAAAGAAGGTTAATTTTGTGTGGACGGATAAATATGAGAAGAGCTTTCAGACCCTAAAGGATCGGCTTACATCGGCTTCTGTGTTGACTCTACAGAATGGCTTAGACGGGTTTTGGTGTATTGTGATGTTTCCCAGGTTGGGTTGGGATGTGTGCTTATGCAACATAGTAAGGTGATTGTTTATGCATCAAGGCAAGTGAAGGTGCATGAGCATCACTACCCGACATATGACCTTGAGTTGGTGATGGTGGTATTTGCTTTTGAAATTTGGAGACATTATTTGTATGGGGTGCACGTTGATGTTTTCACCGATCACAAGAGCTTGCAAAGTTTGTTCACTCAAAGCAATCTTAACTTGATGAAAAGGAGATGGTTGGAACTTCTTAAAGACTACGATATGAGTGTACAATATCACCTCGATAAGGCAAATTTGGTAGCCGATGGTCTTAGTAGGTTATCTATGAGAAGTATGGCTCATGTTGAGGAAGTGAAGAAGGAGTTGGCAAAGGATGTCTACTATTTGGCTAGGTCGGGTGTTAGGTTGGCCGACTCTAATGATGGTAGTGTTTATGTTCACATTGGGGCCGAATCTTCGGTGGTTGTTGATGTGAAGGCTAAACAAGATCTAGAACCATCATTGGTTGAATTGTAGAAGTTGGTTACCGAAAAGAAGATTGAGGTTTTCTCCCAAGGCAGAGACGGTGTGCTTCGGTATTAAGATTAGTTGTGTGTTTTGGATGTGGATGACCTTAAGAGGGTGATCATGAGTGAAACCCATAACTCTCATTATTCTATTCATTTGGGATCTACTAAGATGTATCAAGATTTGAGGGAGCTGTATTTGTGGCATGGTATGAAGAAGGACATAGCGAAGCTTGTATCTGAATGCCCTAATTGTCAATAAGTGAAGGTAGAACACCAAGGTCCTGGTGGTTTGAGTCAAGAAATTGAGATTCCTACATGGAAGTGGGAGGATTAAAACATGGACTTTGTGGTTGGTTTACCTCGAACCAGAAAGCAATTTAACTCCATTTGGATAATCATCAGGTGACTAAGTTGGCTCATTTCTTATCAGTCAAGACTACTTTTGGTGCCGAAGATTATGCAAGGTTGTACATCCAAGTGTTGGTGAGGTTGCATGGTGTGCCTAGGTCTATCATATCGGATTGTGTTACCCAATTTACTTCCCAAATTTAGAGGTTGTTTCAAAGAGGGCTTGGCACTAAGGTGAAGTTGAGCACCACCTTTCATGCTCAAACTGATGGAAAAACTGAAAGGACAATTAATACTTTTGAGGACATGTTGAGGGCTTTTGTGTTAGAGTTTAAGGGTAATTAGGATGACTATCTTCCACTCATTGAGTTTGCTTATAATAATAGGTTTTGTGCTAGCATTGGTATGACAGCATTTGAAGCTTTGTATGGTAGGAGATGTAGATCTCCAATGGGGTGGTTTGAGTTAGATGAGATGGCCTTGATTGGCCCAGAGTTGGTATTAGAGGCTATAGAGAAGATCAAGTTGATTAGAGAAAGGTTGAAGATGGCCTAAAGTTTCCAAAAGTCCTATTCAAAATTTAGAAAGATGGACCTTGAATTTTATATGGGTGATTGTGTGTATATGAAAGTCTCACCTATGAAGGATGTGATGTGTATTGGCAAGAAGGGCAAGATAAGTCCCTGGTATCTAAGCCCTTATGAGATTGTTGAGCGAATTGGGAATGTGGCTTATAGGTTTGAGTTGCCCCTAGATTTGAGCTCTATCTACTCGGTCTTTCATGTGTCTATATTGAGAAAGTTAGTTGGTGATCCTAGTGCCATTGTACCTTTAAATGGTGTTAAAGTTGAGGAGAATTTGTCTTATGAGGAAGTTCTGGTGGAAATTTTTGATAGGCAAGTGAAGCGGCTTTGTAACAAGGAGGTGGCTTTGGTTAAGGTGCTTTGGAGAAATCAACATGTGGAGAGTGCTACATGGGAGGCGGAGTTGGACATGATGAAATGATATCCCAATCTTTCCAATATACTCAAGCCTAAGGTATTAGGTTCTTCTTTCTCTAAGTCTTCCAATTCTTTCACTCTTGAGTCTCATGACATAACATGCACCCAAAATGATGTCTAAGATGTTTTAAATGATTTGAATATGTTTGATATAGGTTTTGAGGACTTTATGACTTTTAATTATTGAAAATGCATTGTATCTTGTGATTGAAAGTTTCCTGATCTAAGTCAAACCTTTCAAGTCTTGTTCTTGCACTTTTGAGGATGAATGTCCCCAATGGGGAGATGATGTAAGGACTATAGATGTTGTACGACCTCATTGAAGCTTGAAAATTTTAGTTTCAAAGAGTTTTGGACCAAGGTAACGTTCCTTGAGAGCCCTCACGGTTCGTGTGAGGTCACACGGCCCATGTGGAGCCTTTTTGGAGTGGACCTTTAGCATTTGGAGAATGTTTGGCCCTTAAACATGGTATTTTAGACTAAGGCACACCATACTTGGACCCCTCACGGTCCTTGTGACACTTCACGGACCGTGTGGTGGCGTTGGCTTGAAATTCCACAATTTTGGGACCAAGTATGGTCAAACGGCCAAGTTCACAGTTCATGTGGGGTGTCACGGCCCGTGTGGCCACTCGTAATGCTTCTGGAGTGAAATTTTTCTAAGTATGGAATCATCATCTCGTAACTTCATCATGAGCATTTTTCTAAGGAGAGGGATACGGGAAGTGTCACGGCCCGTGTGACACTACACGACCTGTGTAGTCCCCCATGAGGGTAGTGTTGCCAAAAAATTCTAAGTATGTGATTACCATTTTAGATCATCATCAAGCATAATTTTTATAAATGTTGGTTCACTGACGGGTATATGGTCCGTGTAATGTGTCACAGACCATATAGCCTCTTGTGAAGCGACGTTATCCAATTTTTCAACTCGTTTCATTAATGGTGTTTTCGTAAGTACAATTTTTTCTAAGGGTCTTTTGTACTTCCTATGCTATCTAAAGACTCCCTAATGACCTAATCTTTATTCCTCTCATTCAAATTCATTCCTTACATTCAAAATTCTCTCAAGTCCCTCTCAAAAGCACTCTATTAGGAATTAAGCTTGGAAATCAAGGAAAGGAACTTTCTACACCAAAGTACTTCCCAAATTCATCTTCATAGCAACGTATGTGGGTTTTCATTCTTGGTTCCTTTCAACCAAGAAGACCCAATGTAATGCCCCCAAAAAGGGACTTTCTACACAAAAGTACTTTCCAAATTCATCTTCCTAGCAACATATGTGGGTTTTCATTCTTGGTTCCTTTGAACCAAGAAGACCCAATGTAATGCCCCCAAAAAGTGCCCGAAAATGTGCCTCAGAAGTGCCTGGAATCGTAATTTCCATGTATCTAAAGATTCATTCGTTATATCAAAAATCCGACTTCACATTCTTGTTCAGGGGTCAATGTGAGTGGTAAATGGGTTTAACCCAAATTTTTGAGCAACCGTATCAAAATCCAAAAATTGCAAAAAAAGATGCTATTTAGGAGGGTCAATTTTGAAGGGACATATCTCTTAGCTCACAAATAACTGGATGGCCCAGGACATACCAAATTAAAGCCCTTTGAATTATCTTTCCAACGCACTTGGTTTCACCTGATTCTGAGTTCGGATGAAGGATTGATGCCCATTTTTGTAGAACTCATTTGTACAGAAAATGCAGATTCTAGTGGGCTTTTCGCGTTGCCTCCGCGACGCGCTACTGTTGTTTTTTGTGCCTATTTTAATTTTTTCGGTCCAAGACTTTTAAGTATTGGGCCTAAGGGTTCCCACACTTGAAAATACGTACACTTAGCCTTATTTCACCTTCATATCATCCTAAACATTCCCCAATACTGACTAAAACACTAAGACTCATATTTCACCCTAAATTAAAGTCCCAAACTCAAGACCAATCTGAAGGATCTCATTCAAGCTTCAAGTCCGCATTTCAAATCTTCTTCAAGGGTTCTCCAAAGTCAAGGTATGTGGTGTTGAACCATTGGGTCCTTCCAACCATGGTGTTAAGCCTCCTTTTTACTAATATTGCATGATTTAAAGTTGATTTTGCATGTGGGTCTTGTATATTGTGAAATTTACTGCACAGTGATTTTAGTTCATGAAAGTATGATTGTTTTAGCAAATTTTGGGTTCTAAATCTTGGATCTATTGTTGGATTTGATAAGGGGTTTTCATATAAATGTCTTAGGGGTGTTGCAAGGTGTTTATTGATGGTTTTACTACAGATTGTCTTGCATGATTTCATCTCCAAATTTCATGGTCTTTTACCCCAATAACACACCCCCAAGTGTTTGATAAAATGTTCGTCTAGGGTTTTTTGTGGAATTTGAAGGTCCAAAGCATGAGATATGATATGATTGACTATATGATGATGAAATGAGCTTATGTATATAATGAATCTTATATAAAATGTTGCACTAGATCATATGATGAATCCTACATAGAGTGTAGAACTCGACCATGCCCAATCCCGTGGGTCTAAGCACTTGGATAACCTAGTGAAGGGTTTGTACTTCTCCACCTTGGTGATGGAGAGGTATTATCACCAACCTAGATGAGGGATAGTACTCATCTACCTAGTGATGGGGCATCATCATTACTAAACTAGATGAGGGTTAGTACTAATCAACCTAGTGAAGGGTTTGTACTTCTCCACCTTGGTGATAGGGCGACATTATCACCAACCTAGATGAGGGTGAGTACTCATCTACCTAGGTGATGGGGCGACATTATCTCCAACCTAGATGAGGGTTAGTACTCATCCACGTAAGTGATGGGTTGTAACAACACTAACCTACCAAGGAGTTTGTACTTCAGAAATTTAGTTTGGTCTCTTCTACACACATGATATCCTATATGAGCATGAGTTATCTAAGCATGTTTTACTTATGCATTTAACATATATACCATTTTGCTATACTATGCCTATTGTCTATTGTATGCATTTTGATTATGAATCCAATCTATTGTTGAATTGCATCCCATATTCTTAGAACATTCAAATGTACTAACGCATACTCTATGCCTACATGAAGTTACCATGTGGGAACCGGAGCTCCTATTAATTCTTCTTATGGCTAGACGGATTGTTCAAGTTAGCCTTTGGTGAGTCCTTTATTCCAGAGACAATGACTATTCTTTTATACTATGTTCCAATACTATCTTTCTTTTATGCATGTATTAACTATGAGGGTGAGCCTGGTTGCTTGTCTTGGCCCCCGCTCTTATCTATATAGTAGAGGTGTTGTTGGACATGTTATGTATTATGATGGAGCTTTGACACACTTATGATATTCAATCTATTTAAGTATAAATCCCTCTCTCTCCCTTAATCCCAATTCCCCTTATTTATGTTTCTTATGTTGTGTTACATTGCTTCTGTGACCTTGGATGTATAATGATATGCTTTGAGGCTTGTTTGTGGTCCTTTTGGGTTCCCCATTCACCGGTCATGTCTAGGCCCTAGGATTGCATCATGACAAAGATGGTATCCGAGCACTAGGTTGATGGATACTCGGAGTCCAACACGCTGCATCAACTAGAGTCTTATTCATGGTTGTGTTGTGCACAACAACTATAAGTAGGAGGCTATGAAACGTTTTCGGAAATGTTTTCCTTCATCATGGTATATGTCGCGCTTTAGAAGCAATATAGCGCTATCCCCTCTAACGAATGTTCTTTGCTCGTTTAGTTGATCAGGCTGCTTCAAGGAGGGAGGCAAATGAAGGTAAGTAAAAGGTTTTGATTTTGATGGATCTGAGTTTCACTATATCTTCTCTATTCTTTTAGTTGATGGTGGGGCTTCTTGTGTGCCCAAGTGGTTTGTGGATCTTTGGTGTCTATTCTTTTTGTTAGGTATATTATTTCTAGAAAGTTCATAGGTGTTGATCCAGGTTTGTATTGCATTAGATCTTGCTTTGTGGCTTGTTGGATTTGATGTGATAGATTTTTATGTTGTTCTTGGGATGGAATAGTTGCATGCATGTTATGTCTCCATAGATGGTGGGACCTGTAGAGTTAGAATACGACTCCCTAATGAACTCATCTTTGAGTGGGTGGTTGTCAAGTGGTAGCAAAGGAGGTAGGTCCATACTTGACTTAAGGTATAATTGGTCTCTAAGGGGTTGCGTTTGTCATCTTGTGAGAAATAAAGGTATTGAACCTAAGTTGTTTTGTCTATAGAATTGTTGTTGGAGATGGATGAGGCTTTGAATGTCCTCTCTGATATTTTGAATCTTGGGGTAGTGTCTTTTGGTTTGACTAGTGCGCCGATTATGCCTACAAATCTCATGAGTAAAATCTTTAGTCCCTACTCTAGTAGTTGTATGGTGGTTTTGGTGATGATAATATGGTTCGTTCCCTAAGAAGGTAGTGCATGTGAGTCATTTGAGGGTAGTACTACAAGTTTAAGAAGAAAGTTGGGTGCTCGTAGGATAGATGGGAATTTCGGTGGTAAGAGATTGCCTTCTTAGGTTGTGTAGTGCCGAGTGATGGTATTAAGGTGGACATTAGTAAGGCGAAGGTGATTAGGTGTTAGCCTAGACCTTGACTTCCTTGGATATTGGAGCCTCTTGGGTTTAGTTGTCTATTACCTAAGAACATGAGTAGGTTCTCTTCTATTGTTACTCCTATGACTTAGTTGACCCTATGTAGGCTATGTTGTGATCGACGTTTTGAGTAGGCTGATATGATAGGTCCAAGAGTTGCTATTTCTTGTGTTATTCTTTGGTGCTAGTAGGATTCATGAGTATGAGGGTTGATCATTTATCCCTTCTAATCAAGGAGACCCAAAATTATTTTCAAGAAAACCTACATGGAATTTAGTTATTTAAATTTTGGATTTGAATATTATGATTCCTAAAATTCTATAGATACTTGGGTAGCATTTATTTGATGATTTTAATGTGATTTACACCGTTATATGAGGATTTACTTTCTGTTTATGAAATTATATGTATGCATGTTCCCCTTTTGAAATCATTTATGCATGAGAGATTACATGATGGATTTAAATATGGAATTAATTATGTTTTCACTTCAACTTCATATTATAAATGTTGATTTTAAATGGAGTCTTAATTACATATGTCATTTCCTCATTGCTCATAACATATGCATTCATGTACACAGATTATTTTGAAAACAAAAATTATGTTATGGGTATGCCCAATTTCGTTTTATGGTATGATTTTGATAAAAGATTGGTTATGACAATGTTGTGATCACATATATGTATTTGATTTTGGCTCTTTAAGCATTTTGGGTGCTTGCACCATTTTGTATATGAATGGACTATTCCTATGCATGAGTATTATGACTATGAAATTATGATTATGACATTTGAACCTAAGTATGAATTATTATAATGGAGTTTGGATTTTAAGCCCAATTATGCATTGAAATGATTTAGAAAAAAAAAGTCTATTGCCTCTTTGAATATATGTACATGCATATTATAAGTATTTTTATGGGATGATGGTTTAGCTTGATGGGTTTGGAGGTTTTGGGGTAGTTGGACTACTTGCATAGCATGCTTTCAATGAGTGTAGAACCCGTAAGGTTGTAATATGATTGTTAAGGATGGTCAATCTATTTGGTCAACTACAATGGGTTAGTCACTTCTCTAAGGTTGATTTGGGGTTCGGGTTTTGTTCTAAAGTGTGAGGAGGGTAGGTGATATCCCTAAGTTCCCTTTTGAGCAGGAATGATCATTTTGAATAATGGTGGAGTTGTTTGGTTAGCTTACGCACAAGTTGTGTCTATTGGGGCTCATGAATAGGGTTTTAGAACCCTACTTGGTAAGTTTGTGGTAGTCTCTAGTGATGAAGTATTGATTTGTTTAGAGCTTGTGAATCATTTGGAGGTAGCATTGGTAGTCTTGAGAGATGAGAGGTTGTTCGCTAATTTTGATAGTTGTGAGTTGCGGGTAACAGGAAAGTGGTTAGAACTCCTTAAGGATTATGATATGAGTGTGCATTAAGTTCCCAATTGAGGCTAGTGATATGGTTGACGCTTGAAGTAGGGTGCCTTTGGGTAGCCTAGCATTTCGGTAATGGTGATAAGGAGGTGACTAGTTGGGTCCCTTGATTGGCTATAATTAGGTTGAGGGAAGTTGAGAATGGTAGTGTAGTGTTTTTGGTGGTTCCAAATCTTTTTTGGTTGAGGAGGTCTAGTTTAAGCAAGGCCTTGATTCCTCCTTAATAGAGTTGAATGGTAGAGTAGAGGTTGTCTCCCAAGGGGGAGATAGTGGTCCATGGTACCAAGTGGGTTAGATGTGAATAAGGTTGGCAATCGGGTTAAGGTTTATGGGCGCTTAGAGGGTTTGGAGGAGAAATTGGAGAGATTCCATAAGGGTTGGAACTACCTAGGTTCACGAGTATAGCAAGCCCTTATAGTAGGCATTGTATGTCCTCGGTTGGATGGTCTGAAGTGCGAGAAATGGCCTTGTTGGGTCAATCTGGAAGTTTTACTCATGAGGAGTGAGAGAGGTTTGTTTTGTAAGGATGGATTCAATCTTATGGTTTGTGAGTCCTTATAGAGTGGACAGGGAGGTTGGTAAAGATTGCTTAAAGTTTGGGGATTGCCTTTGGGTGTACATATGTTTCGTCCAATTCTTCATGCTTCTATGTTGAGGGGAGTTGTTAGTGACTATAGTATTATAACGCTCTTTGAGTTTGTAGGTGTTATGGAGGGTAAATTGGCTTAATAGAAGGTCCTGGTGGGGGTGTTGGGTGGATTAGTGGAGCAGTTGATTGATAACGATGTAGTATTCTTCAAGGCCCTTTGGGAAGAGTCGTCTATTCGTATGTGCCTCTCGGGGAGCCGGAGCAGACACAGAGAAGCAATATCCATATCTCTTTCATTCTATTCAAGCTTATGATAACACGTCAAGTCCTTTTTGTGATTTCAAGTCTTGCATTTCAGCCCGCTATGTCATTCATATGCATTCATGTTTAAGTTGGCAAGTTTATGATGATTTTACACTTATGTTGATATTTTGAAAATGGTGTGTGAAATGTAATGTTGTATTCTTGTTGGGGATGATTTTTTTAAGATTACTCTTGCCTTATACATCCCTTTTACATTCGGGGGCGAATATTCCCAAGGGGGAGATATTGTAATGCCCACAAAAAGTGCCCGAAAATGTGCCTCGAAAGTTCCCGGAATCGTAATTTCCATATATCTAAAAATCCATTTGTTATTTCGACAATTCGACTTCATATTCTTTTTTAGAGGGTCAAATTTAGTGAGAAATGGGTCTAACCAGAATTTTAGAGCAACCGTATCAAAATACAAAAATCTTTAAAAAATGCTATTTAGGAGGGCCAAGTTTGAAGGGGCATATCTCGTAGCACACAAAACAGTGGGTGGCCTACGACCTACCAAATTAAAGTCCTTTGAATTAGCTTTCCAATGCACTTGGGTTCAGCTCATTCCGAGTTTGGAAAATGATTTATGCCTATTTTTGTAGAACTCATTTGTGCAGAAAATGCAGATTCCAGTGGGGTTTTCGCGACGCGTCGCTGTTGTATATGGTGCCTCTTTTAATTATTTCGGTCCAAGACTTTTAAATCTTGGGCCTAAGGGTTCCCACACTTGAAAATAAATATACTTAGCCTTAATTCACCTTCATATCATCCTAAATATTCTTCAATACTCATAAAACACGGACTCATATTTCACCCTAAATTCAAGTCTCAAACTCAAGACCATTCTTAAGGATTTCATCAAGGATCTAATTCAAGCTTCAAGTCTCCATTTCCAATCTTCTTCAAGGGTTCTCCAAAGTCAAGGTATGTGGTGTTGAACCATTGGGTCCTTCCACCCATGGTGCCTAAGCCTCCATTTTACTAATATTGCATGATTTAAAGTTGATTTTACATGTGGGTCTTGTATATTGAGAAATTTACTGGAAAATGATTTTAGTTCATAAAAGTTTGATTATTTTAGCATGTTTTGGGTTCTAAATCTGAGATCAATTGTTGAATTTGATGAGGGGTTTTGATATGAAAGTCTTGGGGGTATTGTAGGGTGTTTACTGATGGTTTTAGTACAGATTTCCTTGCATGATTTCATCTCTAAATTTCATTGTCTTTTACCCCATTACACCCCCCAAGTATTTGATAAAATGTTCGACTAGGGTTTCTTGTGGAATTGAAGGTCCAAAGCATAAGATATGATATGATTGACTATATGATGATGAAATGAGCTAAATATGATGAATCTTATATAAAGTGATGCATTAGACCATATGATGAATCCTATATAAAGTGTAGAACTCGACCATGCCTAATACGCTAGGTCTAAACACCCAGATAACCTAGCGAAGGGTTCGTACTTCTCCACCTTGGTGATGGAGTAGCATTATCACCAACTTAGATTAGCGTTAGTACTCATCTACCTAGTGATGGGGCAGCATCATCACTAACCTAGATGGGGGTTAGTAGTCATCAACCTAGTGAAGGTTTTGTACTTCTCCATCTTAGTGATGGGGTGGCACTATCAGCAACCTAGATGAGGGTTAGTACTCATCCACCAAGGTGATGGGGAGATATTATCAAGAACCTAGATGAGGGTTAGTACTCATCCACCTAAGTGATGGGGTGGCAAACATTACTAACCTACCAAAGGGTTCGTACTTTGGAAATGTAGTTTTGTCTCTTCTACACATATGATATCCTATATGAGCATGAGTTGTCTAAGCATGTTTTACTTATGCATTTAACATATATGCCATTTTGCTATACTATGCCTATTGTCTATTGTATGCATTTTGATTATAAAGCCTATCTATTGTTGCATTGCATCCCATATTCTTAGTACATTCAGATGTACTAACGCATACTCTATGCCTACATGATGTTACCGTGTAGGAATCGGAGCTCCTATTGATTCTTCTTATGGCTAGATAGATTGTTCAAGTTAGCCTTTGGTGAGTTCTCCATTCCGGGGACAATGACTATTCTCTTATACTATATTCCAAGACTATCTTTCTTTTATGTATGTATTAACTATAAGGGGGAGTCCAGTTACTTGTCTTGGCCCCTGCTCTTATCTATGTAGTAGAGGTATTGTTGGACATGTTATATATTATGCTTGAGCTTTGACTCACATATGATATTCAAGCTATTTAAGTATAAATCCCTCTCTCTCCCTTAGTCCCTATTCTCCTTGTTTATATTTCTTACGTTGTTTTACATTGCTTTCGCGCTCAAGGATGTGTAATGATATGTTATGAGGACTATTTGGAGTCCCTTCAGGTTCCCCATTCTCCGATCACGTCAAGGCCCTAGGCTTGGGTTGTGACACCCAAACTCTTTTCAAGTGATTTTTATGAATTTTTGCTTACTTTAAATATAGGTTTTCAATATTATTATTTATTAAATTTAATTGATTTATGTGTTGTGCTTATTTATTAATTTTAAAGTGAATTAAGCCCTATTATGATGAAATGCATTGAAGTTATGAAGTTATGAAAGTGCATATCCCCTTTGAAGATGGATTTATGCATGGGTAATCCATATTATGATTTAATCATGAATTTTGCTTATGTTTTTACTTGAATTTCATAATATATTATTGATTTAAGTTTGAATCTCTATTGGCCATACTATTCTCCTCTCATTCATAGCATATGTATACATGACTATGGTCTTTTTATGAAGGTTTATGAAGTGGATCAAGACCCAATTATGTTTACATAAATGATTTGTTAAGATTATGGTTATGATAAGAATGTGATCACATACATGTCTAAGATTATGGTGCATTGATCAATTATGTGCGTTTACACCACTATGTTTAAGGAGCATCGATTGAGGTTTGAGGCAAGGTGGGCTATCCCCAAGGGTCCATATTCATTTCTCAAAAAGGTGCTCCATAGGAGCTAATCCTATGCATGAAAAGTATTACATGAAGGATATTTTGGCTTTTAGCCTATTATTCAAGATTATGAAGAATATGATTTAGCCTTTAAGCCTAATAATGCATGTAAACTATTTGAAAGTCTTATGCCTCTTTACAAGCATGTATGTATGTATGTATGTATATATATATGTATATATATATATATATATATAGGGGACTGATTCCCAAGATGATGGCCTGTTTGAAGTTGTGCAAATAGTGGGGGAAGTTTTATTACAAGTTGAGGTTGCCAGAAAGGTTGAAAGTTCACCCAACCTTCCATCTTAATTTCTGGAAACCTTATTTTGCAGATGAAGATCCAGAGAGGAACAGGAACAAAAGGGTTCATCCTTCAATTCCAACGCCATTTGATGCTAAAATTGAAGAAATACTAGATCACAAGGTTGTGGGACATAGCAAGAAGAGCACCAAGATAGAATTCCTGGTGCATTGGAAGGGCAAATCGACTGCGGATGTTGTTTGTGAGAAGGGAAGGGACCTGTGGCAGTTTGATGACCAAGTCGATAACTATCTCAAAATAGTATTGATGAGGGCATCAAGTTTAAGAGGTGGGGGTGGTTTGTTAGACCCCTAGTCTAACTAGGTGTCATGGCACGAGCATGGCAAAAACATCTACATTGGCTTTGGCGTGCATGTGGGCAAGCAATGTAGCGTGGTTGTGCGGCTAAGTGTTGGTAGTGCAACAAGGTGGTCAAGCTACTTGAGTGTTGGCAAGTAAGCTTGAACACCAAGCCAAGGGTGTTTGATGAAGTCTAGGCAGACTTGGGCACAAAGGCAAGGAAAAATAAGGCAAGGTTGTGTCATCGAAAAGGCAAGGCAAGGCAGCATGTTTCTTGAAAAGACTAAAGCTTGTCAAGGCTAGTCAAGGTGTTGGCTTGAGAAAGCAAGGTTGTAGGGCTTGACGATGGCAAGGCAAGGCTGATTCATGTGTTGGCAAAGTGATGGAAAAAGTTCAGAAAATATTCTAAGTATGGAAAGGCAGCAGCAAAACATTCTAAGTGTGGCACATTGGAAATTTGCCTAAGGCATGGTACATGTGCATGGAACATATTGTACATAGTTTGAATTCGAATTTAAATGTGGCTATTACAATATAGTTATTGTATACTTAGTGGATTCTTATGTGGCAGGCCATGTGCTAGGCATAGGGGCAGTTTGTAACTACCTTATCTTGTTTTAATTGCCTTGTGCAGATTATTTATATGGGGCTAAATTTCATTTAAGGCATTCAGAAGAGTGTTCTGTGCCTTAGATAAATTTAAGAGGTCTTTCCTTTGTTGTTGATTATCAATAAAAAGGTTAGGAAGCGTGCTGTAAATTTGGCTAAAAAGTGTTTTATGTTACAGTGTTGCCTATATATGAAACTGTCTAAGGATTAGGCAGATTGTTGATGTGTGTTGTGACTGAAGTGCAAGTGTTGTAGACTGCCAAAAAGTGGTGATGAAAATGAAAATCACCCCTATGTCAATTGGTATCAGAGGATTGGAGGACATAGCAAGAAGACTATCAAGACAGAATTCTTGGTACATTGGAAGGGAAAATCCATTGCGGATGTTGTTTGTGAGACAGCAAGCGACCTGTGGCAGTTTGATGAACAAATCGATGACTATCTCAAAACAGTCTCGATGAGGGCATCGAGTTCAAGAGGTGGGGGTGGCCTGTTAGACCCCAGTCTAACTAGGTATCATGGCACGAGGGTGGCACGAGCATGGTAAGGCCTTCTCCATTAGCCTTAGTATGTATGTGGGCAAGCAATGTAGCGTGGATGTGCATCTAAGTGTTGCTAGTGCAGCAAGGTGTTCAAGTTACTTGAGTGTTGGCAAGTAAGCTTGAACACCATGCCAAGGATGCTGGATGAAGGCTAGGCAGACTTGGGCACAAAGGCAAGGTAAGACAAGGCAAGGTTGTGGCATCGGCAAGGCAAGGCAAGGCAGTGTGTTTCTGGAAAAGACTAAGGCGTGGCAAGGTGTTGGCTTGACAAGGCAAGTTTGTGGCATTGGCAAGGCAAGGAAAGGCTTATTCATGTGTTGGCAAGGTGCTGGCAAAAGTTCACAAAGTATTCTAAGTATGGGAAAGATTAGCAAAATATTCTAAGTGTTGGCACATTGGAAATTCGCCTAAGGCATGGTACATGTGCATCACACATGTTGTACTTACTTTGAATTCAAATTTAAATGTGGCTGTTATAATATAGCTGTTGTATACTTAGTGGATTTTGATGTGGCAGGCCATGTGCTAGGCACATGGGCAGTTTGTAACTACCTTATCTTGTTGTAAATGCCTTGTGCAGATTAGTTATATGGGGTTGAATTTCATATAAGGCATTCTGAAGAGTGTTTTGTGCCTTAGATGAATTTGTGAGGTATTTCCTTTGTTGTTGATTATCAATATAAAGGACAGGAAGCGTCCCTGTAAATTTGGCTAAGTGTTTTACGTTATTGTGTTGCCTATATGTGAAACTTTCTAAGTGTTAGGCAGATTGTTGTTGTGTGTTGTGGCTGAAGTGTGCAAGTGTTGCAGACTGCCAACAAGTAGTGACGAAAAAGA